>PVJC01041015.1:0-15589 GCA_004026665.1 Murina feae | reverse complement strand
GCGGACGCCATGTTGGCTGGGCTAATTTGCAAACAGCCACTCTGATTGGCTGGTGGGCGTGGCTTACCCTGTCTCGGAGAAACGGTTAATTTTAATATTTTGCTTTTATTAGTTTAGATTATTGACTGTAACTGAATACCATTATATAAAAAACCATTAAAATGATATTTCATTAGCAGATATCAAGTTCCCTTTTCTTGTCATTCCTCCATCTCTGCTTTCCTCTCCCTTTCTGCCTTTCCATTAAACATTCTTGTTAAGCTTTTCTTACTGCTTTCTTTAGAATGTTTAGTTATCCATGGATGTGATATTTTAACACTGAAAAGTACCTGACACTTACTAATAGCTTAATAAATGTTTGATAAAGAACTTCCTAAATGAATGATATATTGTCCAATTTAATGAGTGAATGTTTGAATCCAATCTCAACTTTAAATAAAGGAAGCAGAGCGTGTTAACTGGCAGTGGAGCCCTTTAATTCATGTTGACTTGTGTATTGAATTACCTTTTCAAAGTAAATACCTAAACTTTTGCTTAATGTATGAAGGAAACTTACAAGCTTTCATATCCTTATACATTTTGCTATCTGAATGTATTTTATAGGTAAGATTTTCTTTTTTCTCATTGTTTTAGAATTATATTTAAAAATGTGATTTAATTGCTTGTTTCATGTTGATATCAGGAAATTTTTTTTTCCTGTGCTCAGCATGGCATTTTAGACACTGTTGAGAAAATAAAGTGAAATAAATATTCTTTCCTTTAGGAAACCTATTTTCTAAAATCTTCAAGATAAATACAATAAATACATATTAGATAATGTTTTAGGTATTTCATATTTAGTTTCATATTTTTCCACTGTCTACTTTCTATCTGAGTATTCTTTGCTAAGGATAACTTTGCAAACAGGAAAAAGTAAAGTAGAATGCAAGTTTACTGTGACTAATCAGTATGTATTATAATAAGCATATGAAAGATTACAACTTGCATTTTCTTTCCTACACATATTCTTTTTTACAATGTTTTTTCTTAAGGAACTATTTGAGACATATTTTTGAAGGATAAATTATAATGAGAATATCATAAGGAATAAAACTTCTAGCCTCACTTAGCACAATGTTGGATTTAGAGTGTGAAATATATATTAGCTATTGTTGTTATGTTACTATACTCAAAGATAACATACAGCTTAAACAAAGGAAGGTAAAATCAGAATGAAAAATAGTTTTTCACAGATATATTTAACATCATATTTTTGTTCTATTTCTCTCGCTGTTAGTCTCAGATTTGAAATTAAAAAAACTAAAGAGCTTCCATAGAGAATCTTATTTTAGGAATCCACTACTTTATTCCATTTGGCAGAATTAATTTTGCTCATATCCAGGGCTAGCAAGGGACTATCCTTCTCTTTCTAGACATAGTTAAAGGCTAGAGATTTTCCTGGAAAAGAGGTAGCAGACAATTATGGAAGTTTATCTCAATAGTTATCTATGGGTGTACCATAAACACAGACAATTTGTAAAAGTTTATGCATAGATCGTTTATTAAATGCATTGAAACTTCAGTTTCAAACGGAATGATTCATTCAAGTGAGTGACATTATTGAATGAGGTTTTTTTTTGAAAGCTATAGCAATTGTGTATCCTGCTGACTTCCATTTGCTTCTGAACTCAGGGAGAATAATTCATGCTATAAATAACACTTGTAATTGGCAACATAGTGTGTTATATATAGCCACTCACTCTCCACTAAAAGATATGGAAGTTTCTAGTAAACTTTTTATTTGCTTAGAAATATTTTTAGCACATATTTAATCAAATTGAGTTTCCTACTCATACTACTTTGACAGCATTCATTAGGACAATGAACCCTGTTTGGGTCCTATCGTTTATTTTCTAGATAGGCAGTGGCCTCCATCTTACAGCAGAATTGTAATGTTTATTTTTAATAATGAAAGCATGAACGGCAAGAGGAGGCTATTGCCAGTCCAGAAAGCTACAGAAGCTACAAAAAGATCAGGCCAACTTACCTCTGTGAGCATTTAAAATTACTGTTAAGATTTAATTTATACCGTCCTTTATTTACTTGCTGAACTGTCTTTAACATGTGCTGTTTGCTAATAATGCTATTATGTGGCTCTTACCAAAGAGGAATAATGATTATAAAACAAAAGAAAAAAAATCTGCCTTTATCAAATGTTTATTTGGGAGATACTCTTTTTTTTTCTGTGTTCAATAGTAGCATCCATCCATGAACCAGAGTGTACATCAACCACCACTTGGGAGATACAATATTTAGATCATAATAGATGTTCATTTCTTCATCAAATAAATGACATAGGGTGATGTTTCTACACTGGATGTCCTGAGGGTAGTAATGAGGATTTAGAATAGTGGTACTACAATGAATCCTTTCTGCTACCTTTGAATCTAAATCTCCTTGGATGGAGCCTAAAACAATGGATTTTAGAGCTTTAATACGTATAATGTAAATCGCATAACAATAGCCAATCCTACCACAGGGCTTAAGTCATTCTTATATTACTTCTTTGAATCTTCATTATAATCCCATGAGGTAGGAAATAAGGAATATATGGAAACAAAGGCTTAGTAGGGCAAAGTAATTTCCTCAAGGTTATGCCACTAGTAAGTCATAAAGCTGGTGAGTCACATAACTCATTCTTGAGTGCCATTAAGCCTTGACCACATTCATCATTGTCTGAATAAAGTCTATGCCTGTCAAATTGAATAACTGCCAAATCCCCTCTTTCCTTTATGTAGTATACATGTATAAACAATTCTTTAAAAAATATTCAGTTACCCACTACTTTTAAAAAGTATGGTCCATGCCCAAAATGCTGGTTGAGAAAGGCAGAACCTTAAACAGTGTTTTGACTTCTTAACTGGCTGTTGCCTATGACAATAATATAAAGTCAACACTGTGAAGAACAAAATGCATCAGGTAATTAGGCAATAATTTTACTAGAGTTACTACAATAGAGAGATTTTCAAGGAAAAGTTGAAAACTTAAGGTTTATAAAACAAGAGAATTATGAGCAAGTCTGAAGAGAGGTCTTATAGGAGCCACTGAAGATGGAGTTTTAACTTGACTATGTCAGGACATAGTGGCCCTTTGGAGTTAGATAAAAAATAAAGAGTGGGGAGATATCTATGTTGTTTTCCAGTCATAAGATCTCAAAGTTCAAGGTTATCAACACACTAACATAGTCTTTCTGAACATTAAGTTCGATCTAGATTTACTCCTCCATGTCATAAAAATTTTTTTAAATTAACCTGAAAACAGTTTATTGCTATAGATTTGGAACTATTAAAATTTTCTTAAATTAATTTACCAATAGTACGAAAATTTTTAATTAGACTTCCTTTTCTGTATTACCCCAAATCATATAAAGAATTACTGTTTTATAATTTAAATAGAATTTCCCTTAAAAAGAACTCAAATCTGTTGAAGGAATTAAAAGAAATGTGAGGACAACAAAGAGAGGTTTAATATAATAAACATGCTTTGTGTGTAAAGAATAAAAATGCAAAAGAAATACTCGATAGAACCTGCAAATCAAGTCAGAAAATCAATGTAGTATTTTCAATCCGCAGAGGGAAAAGTAAATCAATGCAAAAATTTTCTCCTGTGTGGGTGGTTAGTGTCACTAACACCCACTTTATTCAAAGGTCAACTGAAATAAAAAACATCACATAAATGATTTCTTACAATACTTACCAAGAAAATTACTGTAAGTACTCTATGTAATTTGGAGATTTTACTTTCTGACTTTTAGTTTGATTTGGTTTGGCTTTGGTTCCACCAGCCACATTAGTGATCAGAAAAAAGAGGATTATATTTTACCATCAGCTATAGAAAGGAATATGCTCCCACTTAGAATAAGCACCTAATGAGATGGTTCGGGATTGATCCTCACATGCAAATGTGCAGGCTACTGTTTAATAGTAGACGTTTTTGTTAAGTTAGAGATATAAGTTACCATTTTTTCCTAGTTAAGGACTGTAAACACTTTCTGGCCTACAAAAGCAGTCTTCAGCAAACATACAACAACTGAGAGCCATGCAGAAATCCTACCTTACTGATGACACTATTATAAACTCGGGACATAACCAGTTTGAAAAGATATGGGGAGCCCTGTGTGAGTGTAGAGCATGAAAATAGAGTTGTAAAGGCAAAATATAACAAACTTTAATGTGTTAAAATTTACCCCTAGATTCCCTATATTTTGTTCTGCTAGGATCTGAGACTAAAGACTTCTGCTCATGGCTGTCTCCTAGAGCCTGGATGCTTCACACTGAAACCTTTCTCTATGCAGACTAGGCATCTATGGAGGCAAACTTTCTGATATTAGACCCCCTCCACAATAGCAGCAATGCCTTTCTTCTGCAGTGGTTTCGTTGTCCCAGGCTGACAGGAGTCACCACTATTTTTCCCAGTAGAAGTAGCCACATTTGCTTGGTTCCATGAAAAGTCTCTTTTATACTCTACTAGAGGCCCGGTGCACAAAAATTTGTGCACTCGGGGTGGGGGGCGGGGGGTCCCTCAGCCTGGCCTGTGCCCTCTCGTAGTCTGGGCCCCCTCGGGGGATGTCCACCTGCTGGCGTGCCTGGCCAGCCTGGGGTAGGGTCTGATGACAGTTTGCAGGCTGGCCAAGCCCCCCAGTGGGAACCCTCACCCCATAGGGGTGTGGCCAGCCTGGGTAAGGGGCAGAGGGCCATTTCAGGCTGCCCACAGCCCCTTCAGGGTTCAGGTCTCTATTGAGGTGCCTGGCTAGAAGCAGGTATCTGGGATTTATGTAACTTCTATAATTGAAACTTTGTTGCCTTGGTCCCCCCTGCCACTCAAAGCCTGGGTTGCCCCTGGCAACCCAAGGTTCCAGCCTGGTAGGTATCTGGTGTTTTTTTATCTTCTATAATTGAAACTTTGTAGCCTTAAGTAGAGCTCAGGGCCCACAGGGCCCTGGCTTCCTCCATTGCCCAGGGCAACTCTAGCTCTGTGGCTGCTGCCATCTTAGTTTAGTTAATTTGCATATTTGCTCCTGATTGGTTGGTGAGTGTGGCTTGTGGGTGTAACAGAGTAGTGGTTAATTTGCATATTACTTTTTTATTAGATTAGATTATCTTCCAGAATAAAATGGGACTACCCAAAAAATGAAGTGTGCACAAATGACAGATGTTACACCAGTAAATTCTATTATATACATGATTAATTGGAAATCATAGTTTGACCTCAGTTCTAAGGCAAAATGCACGTTCACAAAACACACACATGCATATTAACTTGTGACAATCTTAACGTCTAACTTTCAGGGAAGAGAACACACATGCATGCACAGACACACACAGAAATGCATGTGTAGCAAATTTATATGATGGATAAAGTGTCAGGTTCCCATAAACATATTATATTTTAGAATATAGTTTTAAAAATAACCCACCCAATTCGATATAGTGCTAACTGTTTTAAAAATCTGGGGAAGTTATCTCACTGTGATCTACTTGTATTTGCTAATTCAGCTGCTAGTGCCTGTTTAGACAGCTATTTTAACAGTGTCAAGTGAATAAGCAGATGAAGGACTTCCGATAGCATTAGCTAAAGAAATACCGATTTCACATGTCTCCTCTCCAGAAACAGAGGACATAGGTTCTTTACATTATTAATTAGGTGATTAGTCATCATCAATGTGCAAAACAAAATGTATTCTGAATACCTGTAATGTGATATTAAGTTTTAAAAAATTCTTTTAGATTTGAGATTTCAGGAGTAATGTCCCTTGACAAATCTGAAATAAACCTCATTTTAATATTGACAACATATTAAAAATTTTCAGCTAAGTAAGGTGCACAGCATTCTGAAGCTCATTTATCTTCTTTTCCAGCTATTAAAACATCCACCCAACTTTACTTCTGAAAATAATACATGACAAAGTTTCTTTCTTATCTAATTATAAATGGAAAAGCCACCCATCCAGGTGTGAGAAAGCATGGCCCTAGACTGACAGATCTTAGAGCACCGAGGAATTACACCACAGGTTTCTTTCCTGTCCACTGCCTCCAGGGATCCTGCTCACAACCAGATGGAAGAAGTGTCTGCTGCTTCATAGACCCAGGGAATTCCTGCTCTTCCTCTCCTTACAGACACACTGTACTGATCCCACGCTCATCAAGAACACCAGGTGCTGGCAACCATGACCTTGGGAAGAATTGCATTTTGCTTAAGGAAAGACGAGAGAGAGAGAGAGAGAGAGAGAGAGAGAGAGAGAGAGAATAAAGAAAGTAAGAAATAGAGAAAGAAGGAAAGTAATTAAAAACTGAAGAGCTTAAAAAATAGAGATATAAAGAGAGAAGGATGGAAAAAGGAAAAATATTTTGCCAGTGCTGCCATACCTTATTCAGCATTTTCTCATAGAATTGTAACTGTCTATTTTTTCCAAAGTTTTATAATAATTTAACTATCAAAATGTTACTTAGAGAAGAAAATATACAGAAATACATTTTAGGCAAGTATCTAGTTCTCTCAATGTATGTATAGCAACTGATTCTCTCTCTCTCTCTCTCTCTCTCTCTCTCTCTCTCTCTCTCTCTCTCTCTCTCTCTCTCTCTCCCCTATCACACTCTACCTGTAACTATATTGCAAATAGTAGTATTCATTATTTTTTAAATAAGGCCATCCTTCTCCTTCGTATATGAAGTCGCAATTATTTGTTGTACTGCATTATTTCTGAATATTCTTTGCTAGTAGTGAGTCTTTTTAATGGATATTCTCAAGCCAAATCAGGAAATAAAAATATATATAAGAAGCTCAGTGGTTGAGCATCCAGCCATGAACCTAGGGATCATGGTATGATACTCGGTCAGGGCACATGCCAGGTTGCAGGCTCAACTCCAATAGGGGACATGCAAGAGAGAGCTGATGAATGATTCTCTCTTATCATTGGTGTTTCTATCCCTTTCTCCTTCTCCCTTCCTCTATCTGAAAGCATATATATATATATATATATATATATATATATATATATATATATATATATATTCTGACTATATATTTTCATTTGAAAACAAGAACTGTGAACATTGAAATATTGTTTTCACCTTTAAACAACTGGAAGTTCTCATAAACTGTAGAACAAGGCATAAGTGAGAGGGGTGGGGAAACAATGCGAGAAAAGGAAGCAGGTCCATAAGAGGTTGTGAAGAATACAGAAGTGAATACTAGATCCTGTGGTATTTCTGATCCCTAAAGGACAAGCAACAGTCTTTGGTAAGGATACATTTTTACCAGCAATATTTTCAAGTTACTTCACCTTTCTAAAGTTCTGATAGATGAAGGTTACTGCTACGACAAGGGTTAAAATCAAATATTAATCATTGAATCAACACCTTCTTTATAAAATGACAACCTCTGGTAATGGAAAAATTATGGGTTGTAGAGCCATACTGACTGCCTCTTGGGAAGTGTGTTGGCTGGGGCACATTTACCAATGGCTGCTTTATTAGAAAAGCGCCCCTCAAGGCATGTGTTATAGTAGATGTGGGATTAATCGTTATTATGGCAGAGAAAAGTTTTGTTTTTTTAGAAAATTGTTTTATGTCTGATTGAAGAATCTGATTTTAGTTACCTCAAATTATGAATATGACTCCATATGTAAAATTGCTCTCCTTTATAATTTTCTCTCATTTTTTCAGTACCATATGTTTTTTTCTTACAGCACCTTAGAATTTTTTATTCATTCTTTTGTGTTTTGATATTTGCTTGCTTTCAATAAATCTGTAACTTTTTTCCTCTACAGCATAATAAAACATTGCTCAGTAAACTGTGAGTTCATTGAAATCAGGAATTATATCCTCAAATGATAGAATATAAGGAATAACTAGGAGAAATAGTTTGCAGGGAAAGTATACAAATCATATCTCCCATTAAGCCAAAAATATGGCAGAATTAGTTTTAATACTGTTTTTGAATATAACTATAGTTTCCCTTTATCAGTGTCTAGAATTTAATTAGTTTATGCATATGATATTAGAAAAGTATATTCTTTCAGTTTGCTTTGTTTCATTAATGTGTTCATTTGCATTCTTTTAATAGATCTACCTTTTTTATTAATACATATGAATTGAACATTCACTATGCAAGTGTACTCTTCCAGTTCTGGGTTAACAAGGGTGAACAATAATACCTTTATCCTATCTAATAAAAGAGTAATATGCAAATTGACCATCACAAGATGGCTGACCTCATGTGGTAAAAGATGGCTGCTCCCATGTGGTCAAAGATGGCCACCATATGATGGCCAGCAAGGGAGGGCAGTTGGGAGGGACCCAGGCCTGCAGGGAAGGACAGTTGGGGGGGACCCAGGCCTGCAGGGGAGGACAGTTGGGAGAAACCCACACCTGCAGGTGAGGGCAATTGGGGGTGACTCAGGCCTGTAGGTGAGGGCAGTTGGGGTGGACCCAGGCCTGCAGGGGAGGACAGTTAGGGGCAATCAGGCCGGCACAGGAGCAGTTAGGCATTGATCAGGCTGGCAGGGGAGTGGTTAGGGGCAATTGGCAGGTGAGAAGTTGGGAGCCAGCAGTCCTGGATTTTGAAAGGGATGTTCGACTGCCCATTTAGGCCCGGTCCCACCAGTGGGATTGGGCCTAAACAGGCAGTCAGACATCCCTCAAGGGGTCCCAGATTGGAAAGGGTGCCGGTTGGAATGAGGGACACCACCACCACCTCCCACCCCCACTCTATGCTTGAATTTCAGGCACCAGGTCTCTAGTATTCTAATAATTATCATTGAGATATTTTTTATATAACACAGGCTCTTAATATCTGAGAAAATTAAATACAATACTAACACCTTGATAAATAATTTGAAGCAATGAATTTTACATGATACCATAAATCAAATACAGAATTTTTGTTTACTAATATGTATATTAGTATGATACATATAGATTAGGAGATTTAATGCCATAATAGATGCCAATACTTCCCAAATTAACAGGCAATGAATTTCTAAGTTCTGAGACATTTGTACAAACAAAGGATACAAGTATGTCTTAACACAATGATAGAACTTATTAGAAAAAGAAAGTGAATATCAATATTTAAATATATTGAAATTAAAAGATAAATTCATACCATAGAAAGTAGTATTCATATGTTACTACTAAATCTTATATTCTTCCTTTACATGATGTTACTATGTACTCAGTAGTTCAATTTTTTTAAAAAAGATGTTATTCCTGATTCTCTTTTTTCCTTCACCTCTGTACTTTAAACCAATTAGTAATTTTTATTTGATGCTTTCTTCAAAACATATTCTAAATCTTTGGGAATGGCAGGAGAACGGGAAGGGAATATATGGTTTTCTGTGGCCAAGCGGTCAATGGTGTCCAGCTTTACCAATGTTAAAATCTGGTCACCTTAACTTAGGGGGATGTAGTCCCCTGGAATGAGCCCTGTGAGGGAACTCCCAGCCATGCGCACACCCCTGGGGGCGGGGGAGCTCAACGACACCCCGGCAAAGCGCAGACAAGCGTAGCGAGGGCCAGGCAGGGCGGGTGGGGCTGGCAGCAGGCAGCGGGGAGGGCTTGGCCAGCCTGCAAACAGCCATCAGTCCCTCACCCAGGCTGGCCAGGCATGCCAGTAGGTGGACATCCCCTGAGGGGTCCCAGACTGTGAGAGGGCACAGGCCGGGCTGAGGGATCCCCAAGTGCACATATTTTTGTGCACCAGGCTCCTAGTATTCTATAAAGAATAATGCATGTTTCTTAGTATCTTAATGTGAGTAATTACAAATATATTTGTTTTTATGATTTTTAATATTAAAGTATTTTTAAAAATTATAATATCTATAAGTACATTTGTTTGAATTTTAAAATAGTTACTGCTCTGAATCCTTACACTATTTGTAATTTCAAGACAGAATTTATATCTGATAAATGGAGCTAAGGAATGCTTGGTCGCTGAATGCATAGTACATAAATAATAATGTGGCCACTCAGGGTTTAGTGATTAGCTGAATTATACTCTATTTTGTTGCTTTTGTATTAAACAGCATACACATATTGTCATGATAGTCATACGTAGAAGCTTAGAGGGATTAAAAGGAAATTATGACATATAATTTGGATTATACAGAAAGCTCAAATCCAACGAGTTAAGTTTCTCTGCTTTCAATGTATTTTTAAATTGTTCCCCATTCTTTAACCTTCATTTTCACCAAATATATGTGCTTCCTTATGATGAAGAATAAAATGTGGATAGCTGCCTTGCTGATTTGTAGTTGTTCTGATAAAGCCCATGGACTAAGAAAGAAATTTAAAATATAATTTTAAAAGTTCTGCAGATTCTTAGTGTATTTTCTGTATGTATTTCACTGTGTTAACATAGTTCATACCTATAACTAATTCAGGAAAGCTCAATTTATGTCACTAAAAAATGCTACTGCTACACTATGCTGAGCAATTCCACTTACCCAGTTGAGTTTATGCCTAAGGCCTTTCCTAATTCACTGAATGTATTATGTTCATATTCTTAGAAATACCAACCATTAACAGTAACTACAGTCTAAAGGATTACCTCTATTTATGAAGTACTTAGTTAAATGAAAATAGGGTTACTTTCAATATTAGGTCATTAATATGTCACATTCGAATTTTCCAAACTTCCATTTTCATGGTGTTCTTTTCCCATTATTTTTAATACCTGATACCTTTAAGTTGGAAGATGAAAGTATTTCTAAAATTTTGGAATTATTTCTATTGGTTGTATAAAATTAGTACTACACAGTTCATTTTTTCATAAAGTTACAAACAGTTAATCATAAGAATGTAATGAAATTTCTGCAATATTAACTTCACATGCCTAGAAGAGGAGAAGGGGGGGGGGGGGACGTACGTACGTATGGAGTATTTGAGTGATGTGAAAAATGACTTAGTTTTTGGGAAATCCAAGATTTGAAAAACACACTTGAATTGAGATGTCTCTTCTGTTAAGAAATAAAATTTTTGCGGTAAAACATCAGCCACTATTTTAAAAATTTTATTAGTTGTATTTTAGCTCTCTTCCTTGTTGACGTTGTCATGGAATAGTTAGGCAAAATAAATTAAGTGCCTTCAGTTTGAGGCCATTAAAATGTTTCAGTGCAAAAGGAAATAAGATGGGCCTTAAAGAATTGACCTCAGCCGTATCTGTTGGAACACTTTTCTAATACTGGCTGACGTGCATTCTGTGTATTTCCACTTAAGCCATCTGCCAATCTCAGTGCTTATTCCTGAGGGGGGAGCACTTCCAGGGCTGTTTTTCATTTAATTTGCGAGGACATCCTGTTTAGGTACTTATCAGAAGAACAGAAGATCTGATGCCAAATACCACACACCGTCGTGTAGAAAACTTAACGGGTTAGACTTGAAGTGATAACCTGCGTTCAAAAGGAGCTGTAGCCTACTTCCTTTATATTTAGTAAATAGTCAGAAAGTATGGTCGTTAGGCCTCAATACTTTTTAAAAATGAAAGCACTTTGTTCTATATACATTAAGGAATTTATGGGGAAAGAGTTGCTAACTTTTCCCCATACGATGACTAAATATTTTAGTGTGCTAGAACCATGACCCTTTGTGTTCCAAGATAATAAAGTGATATTTAAACACCCACTTCTCTTGGAAAATAAATTATCCAATCTAAATATTTTATCATATATAAAGAATAAGAAAAGAGTTATCTATAAAAAATAACTGCCTATCTTTTCTCACTGTGTTCTACATTTTTTTCCATAGTAAATATTTAGTTTAACTCTACTTAATTTTATAATTTAACTAAAAAAATACCTTGTTTGACTCTTACTATTATTGTTGAAAAAAACACCATGTAAGATAAATATATATATTTTGATTTTGAAGAACTTTTTGTTTGAGTTACTGTGTGGCTAGAGACCTTTGGTGAAGTGTACGTTATTATTTTTTTTCTTACCCCTTTTTACCCTTTACATTCAAGTATTGTGTCAATTATAATTCTAGATAATAATTATGTGTATGCATTTCATTCTCCCTTACTGTGACTTTTTGGAAATAGAGATTATCTTTTATTTTTTTATTTTTTTTCCTCCATCTTATGTAGTGTGAGAAAACAGCAAGTGCTTAATTTAAGTATGTTTCATTAATAAAGACTTAAAATAATCTAGTTATTTTTATTTGTCTCGCAAATAACCCCAGGCTAGAAATGTTGAAAAATATTTGTGGTGATTTGACTTGTTATTCTGTTAATTACCACGTTCAGCACAGAGATTAAATATTTAAAAAATTTAGATTATTTTAAAATTTATTTAAAATTAAATTTATGGGGTGAAATTACGAGGATATGCAATGAAGGTTTATGGAGATTTTAGTGCATCGACACATTTGCTCCACGGGCCATAATTTGTTGACCCCTGGTCTAGACATCCATTAAATTTGAAAATTTAAGATATGAAGAAATTTAACTTTTGAAATGAACACATTTACTGCTGCTTTGTTTTAAATGATCTCTTCCCATCTCCACCCCTTCCCTCTGAGAAATTGTTCATTTATGAACAGTAGAAGACATTCATTGGCATATGGAGCTGTACACAAAAGGAAAAAGAATTATCAAGAAAAACTTGGGTTAATTGGTAAATAAAATAATTTTTGGGCCTCTCATTATAAGGGCATTCTTTATAGATAATTTGGCTTATAGAGTACTTGAGAAGGTCTTTGTGTAAAATAAAAATATATAAACCCACTTTTCTAAATCTGAATTGTAGCCAAATCCTGTTGCAGTTACGGGAATTCTTCATAAAGATCTTCTTCCAAGATTTTTCAAACAATCCCCAAAATGAGCTGAAGGTATATATCACATCATCTCACTCATATATCGAATCTAATAAATAAAATAAGTTGATGAACAAAATAGAACCAGAGACATAGAATTATAGAACAGATTATAGAATCAGAGGGAAGGCTGGGGAGGATGGGTGGGTGGGAAGCGATCAACCAATGAACTTTTATGTATCTATGCATAACCCATGGACACAGACAATAGGGTGGTGAAGGCCGGAGGCAGGGAGGTAGGGGCAGGTTAGATGGGGTCAGTGGGGAAAAAGAGGGGACATATGTAATATTTTCAACAATAAAGATTTTAAAAAAATAAAAAAATAAGAAAAATAAGCTGAAATGCTTTGTGAGATATCTTACATTGACAGCATACCTCTATTTTCTTTTGTTTTATTTCCATTTTCTTCTCTGTAGGTAGAGCACAGGAGGTTTATCTCCGTGCAGTGGCTGATGCAATGCTGTGAACACACCCCAGCAGTTCAGATCTTTCTGGCAAACCAGGAAGATGGCAACGCCCGCCTGAGCCCCTCCTAGAGCCACATACACAGTACCCCGACCTTTACGCTCATTGGCTCCCTAATAAGATGTTCTATGATTGGCCATCTCCGCTATATATACTGCTGTACTTCTTCAATAAAATTGGACCTGCATCACAGGACCTGGTCTCCAGAGTCATGCATGCAAGCGTCCTAGCGCTAGGGGCTTCGTCGTCCTCACCCCTGGGAGACCCCCTGCTTCACTTCTCTTCTAGGTCTTTTTTTCCCCTCTTTTTCTTTAAAACTCTTCATTTGAGATAGGTTTTCGTTTAGTCTGTATGACCTTTTCTCTCTTCAGTAATTATTGTAAGAAAACAGCTGCTTTTTAGAATTATCATTTTGAAAAAGTATTGTGTTTGAGAACATCTTGATGTTTGTTCACTTTGTTCACTATCTTCATTGACTAAATCAAACAACCAAAATCTTGAGGTCATCCAAAGTTCTGCTCAATACATCTCAGATATGCAAACATTAAGTGAACACAGTGTATAGACAATATAGAGAAATGAGAATTCATTTCAATTAAAAATATATCTGAGAAAAGAGATATTTTTCCTTTGCTATTGTTCATTCTCCATGTTACTTTGTGAAGATAGCAATAATATTTATTTAAAAATCAGCAGACATAACTATAAAAAGATGCTCTGACTTTTGTAGAGTTCCTTCTATTTGTAAACAAGGCTTTTGTATAGTTCTTTCTATTTTCAATTGTGACATTATGATTAGAATTCAACTGCCTTGTTCCTCCATTTTATTTCAATAGATCAGAACGTAAATGGAAAATTGTATGTGAGATTGCATTCTTTCCAGCAAACGTATATTTGAATTGTAGAGCTCCACATACAGAATGATGGTTATACGTCCGAAGGAGGGCTGAGAGGTTTTCTGTTATCTTAGGAAAAGAACAAGTCAACTCCCCACCATTAAGCTTTACCTTCCTTTTAAAACCATGTAACTATATTATTTATTGGAGCAGGGAAAATATCCATAGGCAAACCTTGATGAGTCACTAAATTATCTAATTTCTGCTTCATGCTCTTTGCTTCATTCTTCCAGCAGTCCTAATTTGTGTAAGAAAGTTGCTGATGAGCATCATCTTAAAACACACACTGCCTTAGCCATTTTGGCTCAGTGGATAGAGCGCCGGCCTGAAAACTGAAGGGTCCAGGGTTCAATTCCAATCAAGAGCACATACCTTGGTTGCAGTCTCCAGCCCTAGTCGGGGGGCATGTGGGAGGCAACCATCGATGTGTCTTTCTCACATCACATCAGTGTTTCTCTCTGTCTCTTTCTCCCCCTTCCACTCTCACTAAAAGTCAATGGAAACAATATTCTCCAATGAGGATAAAAAACAAACAAACAAAATGTACACTGTTTTAACATTTTATCTAGATATATCTACATATCTATATAGTATATACAAATATGTTATTACACATTTATTTGTGATAAAAACAATGTATAGTAGTACATCTAATGTAGTGTATAACTATATTTTAAATATATATCTATATTATAAATAACACTAGAGGACTGGTGCATGAAATTCATGTATGGGAGGTGTCCCTCAGCCTGGCCTCTGCCTTCTTGCAATCTGGGACCCCTCTGATAGGCTCCCTAAGCCTGGCAGCAATCAGGGCCTATTGGTGCTTTCCATCCCCCAGCTGCCAGCAGCTAACTCCGCCCCAGCCGCTGCCACTGCTTGCAATCTATGTGGTGCTTCCTCCCTCCACTGCCACCAGTCGCTTCCCTCTGCAGGCAGCAGGCATGGGGTGTGATTGCTTGGCTTGCCTGGGCCTCCCTCTGATGGGCCAGCACTGGCCAGTCCTGCACACCCACCACAACATTGCTGGCCAGTGTCCTGGGCCTCCCTCTGTGGGACAATCAATCATGGGGCCCCCTAGATGGATCGCCCCACAGAGGGAGGCCCCATCCACCCACCACAGCCCCCCTGGCTGAGTAGCCTGGGCCTCCCTCTTTGGAGCGATCATGGAACCCCCCCCCCCCGTCCTGATTGATTGACCCGCTGGCTGGTGGGTTGGACCTCCCTCTGTGGGGCAACTGTGGAGGGATGGCTGGGCCCCCTCCCCACCAATTGCATCACACCTCCTTGGCTGGCCTGGCGCCAGTGTGTGTCATAGTGTGGTCGTCCAGAAGGTCTTCCGGACAGTTGTTCTGCTATTCGGTTGTTTGGTTGAT
>PVJC01041014.1:0-15579 GCA_004026665.1 Murina feae | reverse complement strand
CCACCCATGCACCAGGCCTCTATCCTATACAATAAAAGGGTGATATGCAAATTGACCCTAACAGCAAAACAACAGGGAATGACTGGTCACTATGACACACACTGACCACCAGAGGGCAGACGCTCAATGCAGGAGCTGCCCCTGGTGGTCAATGCACTCCCACAGGGAGAGCTCTGCTCAGCCACAAGCCAGGCTGACGGCTGTCAGTACAGTGGTGGTGGTGGGAGCCTCTCCTGCCTCCTCAGTAGGACTAAGGATGTCCAACTGCAGCTTAGGCCTGCTCCCCACTGGCAAGTGGACATCCCATGAGGGTTCCCAGGCTACCAGAGGGATGTCCAACTGCCAGCTTAGGCCCAATCCCCCGGGGGGAGCAGGCCTAAGCCAACAGGTGGACATCCCCTGAGGGGTCCCAGACTGTGACAGGGCAGAGGTCGGGCTGAGGGATCCCTCCGAGTGCACACATTTTTGTGCACCGGGCCACCAGTTTATTATAAGACTTAAGTACTTGTGAAGGTCTCATTCTTTAGAAGTTCCTGTTGAGTTTCTGAAGAAAATTGAACAGTTTAAATTTTTGAAAGCTAAACATTTAAGGGAATTTAATTAATTAAGATTCTAGCCCTAACTGGTTTGGCTCAGTGGATAGAGCATTGGCCTGTGGACTGAAGGGTCCTGGGAGCCCTCAGGGAATGTCCACTTGCCAGCAGGGAACAGGCCTAAGCTGCAGTTGGACATCCTTAGTCCTACTGAGGAGGTGGCAGTGGCTCCTGCCACCACCGCTGTACTGGCAGCCCTCAGCCTGGCTTGTGGCTGAGCAGAGCTCCTCTGTGGGAGTGCGCTGACTACCAGGGGCAGCTCCTACATTGAGCATCTGCCCCCTGGTGGTCAGTGTGTATTATAGTGACCAATCATTCCCAGTCATCCTGCTGTTAGGGTCAATTTGCATATTACCCTTTTATTATATAGGCTAGAGGCCTGCTGTATGAGTGGGAGCCAGCTGATTTTCCCTGAAGGGTGTCCCAGATCAGGGTGGGGGTCCCACTGGGGTGCCTGGCCAGAATGGGTGAAAGGCAGAGGGCTGTTTGCAGGCTGGCCAAGCCCCCCAGAAAGGCTGGCTGGAAGCAGGTATCTGGGGTTTATTTATCTTCTATAATTGAAACTTTGTTGCCTTGAGCGGAGGCCACACCCGGCCTAGGCAGGCGGGAAGTTTAGCTTCCTCTATAGCTGAGGCAAGCAAGCCTTCTGTTTTCTCTAGCTCTGTGGCTGCTGGCCGCCATCTTGGGTGGGTTAATTTGCATATATTTGCTCTGATTGGTTGGTGGGTGTGGCTTGGCTGATGGGCATTGCTTATGTGTAGTGGAGTGGTGCCTAATTTGAATATTATTCTTTTATTAGATAGATATAGACCTTTTGGCTACTTCCAGTTCCCTTATCTTATGGAAATGTACCTTCTCCCCATCTGTTGCCCTGTGTTTTTCCATGGACTCCAATTCTAAAAACTCCCTAAGCCTGCCTATGTTCCCCTAAAATTCCTAATTCATAAACATCTAATCTAATAAAAGAGTAATATTGAAATTGATCATTTCTTTGGGACACCTAAGCCACGCCCACCAACCAATCAGAGTGACTCTATGCAAATTAACCCAGCCAAGATGGAGGCCGGCACTCACGGAGCTGAGTAAACAGGCAGCTTCCGTTGCAGCAGGAGTAAAACTGTATGCGGGCTGGGCTTCTCCCAGCTCCAGACAACAACATATTTGCAATATTGTCTCAATTATAGAAGCCTCCAAATTGAAGCAAACAGCAGTACTGGCTGCCACTACTAAGGCAATATTGTCTCAATTATAGAAGCCACGAGCTGAAACAGGCAGGAGGCTTCCTTACCTGCCTAGGCCTCGGCTTAAAGGAACAATGTATCAATTATAGAAGATAAATAAACCCCAGAAACGTGCTTCCAGCCAACCTTGCTGGGACATTGGGTCAATGGGAGCTGTGGGCATCCTGAAAGCCTGAAAACAGCCCTCAGTCCGTCACCCAGGCTGGCCACACCCCAATGGGGTGAGGGTCCCACTGGGGGGTTTGGCCAGCCTGCAAGCAGCCATCAGCCCCTCACCCAGGCTGGCCAGGTACCCCAGTAGGGGCCCAAAACCTGAAGGGACTGTGGGCAGCCTGAAAACAGCCCTCAGTCCGTCACCCAGCCTGGCCACACCCCAATGGGGTGAGGGTCCACACTGGGGGGCTTGGCCAGCCTGCAAACAGCCATCAGCCCCTCACCAGGCTGGTCAGGCATGCCAGCAGGTGGGCATCCCCAGAGGGGTCCCAGACTGTGAGAGGGCACAGGCCGGGCTGAGGGACCTCCCGAGTGCATAAATTTTTGTGCACTGGGCCCCTAGTCAATAATAAGAGATAATCACTGGTTGGCTGCCTCCTGCACATCCCCTACTGGGGATCCAGCCTGCAACCCAGGTATTTGCCCTGACTGGGAATTGAACCCAGACCTCCTGGTCAATGGGTCCACATTTAACCACTGAGCCATGCCAGCCAGGCAGTTTGTTACAGCAGCCATAGATGATCATAAAGGGAGATGAGATTGAAAGAAGTATGTGGGGCTGAGGGAAGGAGAGAGTGGGCACACCTGGTACTTTGTTCACCTCACTAACTCCAATGCCCACTGCCCACAGCACTGACATTAATACTAACACTTATATGAGCCAGGCCCCACCAAGTGAGGATGTGGTCCTCTCTGGGTGGTATGTGCATTGAGAATATGTCATCAGAGTTTACTCTACATGTGTGCACTGTTAGAAATAAGGCGAGCCCCCAAGCTAGGGGTTCTGGTAGAACATGAAACATACTCGAGAGCCAGGTAGCAAGGCAAATATCTTCACTTCTATGTAGAAGGGTGTGTACACATGGTCTGGAAGCAAGCGCACATGGAGCAGGTGGTCTGCTCAGGATTTATAACCCCTGAGGCATGTGACCTGTCCCTTGCTCTTGATTGGAGCTCAGGCACACAGTCTTTCACAATTGGATAATTCAAAGGGAGAAGTTGACCTTTGCTGTTTCAAGATGGCATCCCCCAGGGGAGCTGCAAGCCATGTGGCCAACATGGTGGCTGCCAAGTCACACAGTCCAAAATGGCACTATCTAAACTGTTCTTTGACAGAAAAGATGACTTGTTTATTCTCACAGTCCCGTGTGTGTGTGTGTGTGTGTGTGTGTGTGTCTGCTCTTGATCATGTGTATCTATACCTAAACCATACCTATATCTGTATTTTTGTGCCCTACATCCATCCAAATTAGTTCTTATGTAGGAAAGGTAAAAGTTTTTCTTGACCCTCTTACTGTTCCTGGCTGTATCTGAAAATTAAACTGCAGGCCTGGTGCACAGATTTGTGCACAGTGAAAGGAAATTAATTAGAAGAAATATTTTAGAGGCCTGGGAGAGACCACAGGAGGTTGGCTCCAGGGCGTGTCCAGTCCCTCTTGCCCAGTCCCAATCAGCCAGACCCAGCAGCAAGCTAACCCACTGGTTGGAGTGTCTGCCCCCTGGTGGTCAGTACATGTCGTTGCAACTGGTCGAATGGTCTAATGAACAGACACTTAGCATATTAGACTTTTGTTATATAGGATGAAGCCCAAAGAAGCAGACCAGTGTATTTCTGTGCTGGGTTTGATGCCAAGTAGGCAGCTGTGGAGAAATAGGGTGGATTGGGAGTCGGTTATTGCCATAAACTGTCCCTTTGTCTTCAGAGACACAGACACTTCTTTTCCTCCAGGCTCAGGGAGGGCACCTCCCACCTGAGCATTTTAGGACCTGCTTCAGGGAAGAAGGGCAAAGAGGGGAGGAGGTCAGAGTGAGCTTCCTGTTTTTGCCATTTTCTCAAAAACGCCTTCAGCTTAAAATATTTAATGTGCCAGGATGCCATATCTTGGGATAGTGTACCCTGGATCCCATCACCTGACATTTCCCTTTTCCATTCAGATATTTCTCTATCTGAAATGTGTTTTCATTTTAATTCTGCTTCCAAATCTGCACACCATCACCATGTTTCTAATTCATTAACGGTCCCTTAACCACCAGCACCACAATGACACTGGCCAGCTCTGTTTGGAGACTTCTTTTCTTTCCTTAGGGCTCACAACATAGTGAGCAGGGCCAGGCTCTGAGATAAGAACCTTTGAATTACTAGAGGCCAGGTGCATAAAATTCATGCACAGAGGGGTTGTCCCTCAGCCAGGCCTGCACCTTCTCCAATCTGGGACCCCTTGGGGGATGGCTGACTGCCAGTTTAGGCCGGATCCTGCACGTTTAGGCCCTATTCCTCCACAGCTGCTTACTTGGCATCAAAGCCAGCACAGAAATACACTGGCAGTCGAATATCCCTCTCACAGTCTGGGACTGCTGGCTCCTAACCACTCACCTGCCTGCCTGTCTGATTGCCTCTAACTGCTCCCCTGCTGGCCTGATTGACACCTAACTGCTCCCCCCTGCCGGCCTGGTTGTTCTCAACTGCCCTCTCCTGCTGGCCTGGTAACCCCCAACTGCCCTTCCCTGTAGGCCTGGTTCCCCCACAACTGGCCTTCCCTGCCAGCCTGGTTGCCCCTAACTGCCCTCCCCTGCAGGCCCAGTCACCCTCAATTGCCCTCCCCTGCCAGCCATCTTGTGGTGGCCATCTTATGGTGGCCATCTTGTGGTGGCCATCTTGTGATGATGTGAGGGTGTCACGCAAGGGTGCGAGGGCCACCTAGGCTTTTATTAGTATAGATTATTTGAGAGCTGCCACCACAAATGTCCAAAGGGCCAGGCCCTTTGGACACAGGTCCTCAGGAATGGCACATTTCAGTGTACAGACCATGACAGGGGGAGATGGTCTATCCTCACTTACAGCAACTCTCTGCCATCTGAGTGTGGGCCAGGACTACCTAGCCTTTTCATTTCCATAAGAAGCTGAAAAATCAGGTTTTTCTGTGATTTCACCCCTGTGGTTTTTCAGTATTTGCAATCAATACACCATCTTAAACACAACACATGACTAGTAACTGCAAAAAAAAATAGGCAAAGGTTGATTAACAAACAAATCATGGGAAGGAAATGCTAGTGGTTCTTAAACACGAGAGGGTGATCATCTTCCTCCTTATAAGAGAAATGTGAAGTAAGACTATGGCAAGGTACCCCTTTCCACGACTTAGGCAAAGATTTAAAACATTTGATAGTCTGGCCAGTGTTGCTCAGTGGTTGTGCATGGACCTATGAACCAGGAGGTCACAGTTCAATTCCTGGTCAGGGCACATGCCCAGATCGTGGACTTGGTCCCCAGTAGGGGGCATGCAGGAGGCAACCTGTCAATGATTCTCTCTCACCATGGATGTTTCTATCCTTCTCTCCCTCTCCTTTCCTCTCTGAAATATATAAAAAATATTTTAAAAAAAAATAAAATAAAACATTTGATAATCTACTGAATCAGCAAACATATAGGGTTTTGATATTTCAGGTCTTAATGGTTGATGAAAATAAAGGTTGGGATTGTGTACGACCACATGCCGAATAGGGTGGCAATAATAATAATAATAACAATAATGGAAAATAAGTGGTGGTGAGGATGTAGAGAGTTGAGACACTTGTACATTGCTAGTAGGAATGTAAAATGGTGCAGCCTCTGTGGAAAATGATATGGCTGGTCCCAAACAATTAAACATAGAATTACTTTACTATAACCATCCAACCCAGCCATTCCACTCCTGGGGATATATATACTCAGGAGAATTGCAAAACAGGGATCAAATCAGATCCTCATAGATGAATGTTTATAGCAGCTTTATCCACGGTAGCCTAAAGGTAGACACAAACCAAACTTCCATCAGTGGATGATGAATAGATAAATAAAATGTAGTAAATTCAGCCCTGGCCATTGTGGCTCAGTTGGTTGAACATTGCCCCATGCACCAAAAAGTTTTCGGTTTGATTCTTAGTCAGGACACATACCCAGGTTTCAGGTTTGATTCCCAGTCAGGATGCTTATGGGAGGCAACCAATCAATGCTTCTCTCTCTCTCTCTCTCTCTCTCTCTCTCTCTCTCTCTCTCTCTCTCTCTCATCAATTTTAAAACATATGAATATGTGTGTGTGTGTGTGTGTGTGTGTATTCATTCATTCAATGGAATATTATTTATCCACAAAAAGAAATGAAGTACTGATACATGCTAGTACATGGGTTGAAACATTATGCTATGTGAAATAAGCCGAACACAGAATAACACATATTATATGACTCCACTTATATACAATATCTAGAATAGGCAAATTTGTAGAGACCAAAAGTAGTTTAGAGATTACCAGGGGCTGGAGTTGGGGGAGGAAGGAATGGGGAATTATTACTGAATGGGTACAGAGTTTCTGTTTAAAGTGATGAAAATTTTGGAACAGAATGGTGATGGTTACAAAGCACTATAAATGCAATCGTACACTTAACAAGGGCTAAATTGGCAAATGTGTTATATCTATTTTACCACAAAAAAGAAAGGTTGGGGCTTTATTAAGCCACACTGATAAAAGGTTTTGGATTTAACTGGATAGAAACAAGTCAGGTCCTGCTCAGAACAAAGAGCTCCGGGTAGGCAGGCAGCCTGCACCAGATGAGAAGACACTGAGCGCGTATGTGACCCTGAGGGGAGCACACAGCTGTGCCATCAACAGGACCCCTATGCTGGTTCAGGGCCATTCTCAAGGACCGTCTCAGAGTAACCACTACTTCGGAGCTCCCCAGTCTCATCACCTTGCCAATGTATAAAAACCTCTGCAAACCCTAGCCAGTTTGGCTCAGTGGATAGAGCATTAGCCCATGGACTGAAGGGTTCCAGGTTCAATTCCAGTCAAGGGCACATACCTTGATTTCAGGCTCAATACCCAGGGTCATGCAGAAGTCAACCAATCAATGTGTCTCTCTCACATTGATGTTTCTCTCTGTGTGTCTCTTCCCCTTCCTTCCACTCTAAAAATCAATGGAAAAATATCCTCAGGAGAATTGCAAAACAAAAAAATTTTAAAAACCTCTGCAACAACATGTCAGAATGGAGGCAAAAGCTGGGGTAGCTGAGGACAGTGGTAGAAGAGTGATTAGCCCTGGACACCTTTTTCATACTTAAAATTTTAAAAAATATTTTAATCAATTTTTAGAGAGAAAGAAACATTAATGTAACATTGATTGGCTCCCTTCTACTTGGCCCCCACCAAAACCCTGGCCCATGCCCTGACTGGGAATCGAACCCTTCAACGTACAGGACGACACCCAACCAACTGAACCACACCAGCCAGAATTTTATCTGATTCAGAATAAATACAAAGAGAAATTTAAAACCCTGAAAGCTAAACAGGACAAATCGGTTATATAAACTGGAGGTTGCCAGGCCCTGACTTCTGCATTGTCCAATTTGATCCTCATTCCATCAGGAAACTGACAACAGCCAGACAACAAAAGTGTCTCACTTCGAGTCTCTCAGTAATCAGCACTATAACCAGAAGATAAAGTCTGACCCCAGAGCCCACTGTCCTAGCAACCTAGAAGATACACACTCTCATTTGTATAAAACAATGGAATAAAAAAGGGAATCAGCTGATAATGGCAAAGAGGTTGGGGAGGAGATAGTCTTAAGATTCCTATTGTTGCTGTAACAAATTACCATAAACTTAATGGCTTAAAACATCAAAATTAATCTTTTACTGTCCAAAATCAGTTTCACTGAGCTAAAGTCAAGGTGCTGGCAGAGTTGGGTTTTTTTGGAGTTGCTGAGTGGAGAATCCAAGTCCTGGCCTTTTTCAGCTTCTAGTGGCCACCTTTATTCTCTGCTCTGCCACCACAGTGCCCTCCCACTGACCTCTCCTGGCTCCCTCTATAAGGACCATGCGATTATATTCAGGACCCACCCAGATGATCCAGGACAATCTCCCCATCTCAATTTCCATAATGCAATACATCTTCAAAGTCCCTTTTGCCCTGTAAGGTCAGATTTACAGGTTCCAGGTATTCCACACTTGAGACCATCCACACAAGAGATTCCCACACATTTCTGGGAGACAAACCTACCAGAGGCTTGGGGACATGAATCAGAGGAGGTCATTGCCTTCAGGAGAGGACTGCAGGAAGAGGAGCCCAGCACCACCTATGTTGTAGGGAGCAGGCAGAAAGGAGAACAGACAGCCGAGGGTGCTTCCTGCACCCTTTCCTATCCCATTCCCCAGGGCACAGGCCACTCAACATTCACATGCAGGAAAACAAGGACCAAAGGTGGTTCTCTAAAGAGATCCAGCCCTCTGACAGCTTGAGGTGGTAACAAGGGTGGGTATTGGCTTCTGAAATGAGCCAGTCCTATTCCAGCACTGTGGAGGAAGGGAGGAGCAGCCAGAAGGGGGCCCCGGCCTCTCACCCACCCACATGCGAAGCCAGGCTGTGGGCAAGCCCACACTCAGGCACAATGCTCCCATTCATGCTCCAACTCAGGACAGAAGCCTGAAGGGAAAACAGTCCAAGGTTTATACTGGGCACCACACCCCCATCACCTACAGCCTCAGAAGCAAGCAAGGGGCACCGGAGGGGAAAAGAAAACCAGCACTGAGCAATGAGCAAGAGTGCACCCAAAGTAAATGGCCAATTCCAGACCTAATTAAGGTGCATGAACTATTTGTTTGTTATGTCTCCGTGGTCTCTCTGTTTTTCATATATTGACTTTTTTGAGAAGTCCTGGCTAGTTATTTTGGGTATATCCCCCATTTACAAAGTTTGATTGTTTTCTCGTTCTTAAGTGGAGATTTAACTTTTTTAAAAAATCTGCATAGGCAATTTTGTGTACTTCCTATAGTATCATATCAAGAGACACTTGATATCAGGTTGTCCCACTATTGGTGATACTGTTTGACCACTTAGTTAAGAAGAGGGTAACTGCCCTAGCCAGTTTTGCTCGGTGGATAGAGCATCAGCCTATGGACTGGAGATTCCAGTCAAGGACACATGACACATGCCTGGGCTTTGGGCTCAATCCCCAGTGGGAGTGTGCAGATGTTTCTATTTCTCTCTCCCTTTACCTTCCTCTCTGAAATCAATCTAATCTAATAAAAGTGTATAATATGCAAATTGACCCTCATTTGGTTACACCCACAAGCCATGCCCACCAGCCAATCAGGAGCAAATATGCAAATTAACTCAACTAAGATGGCGGTGTCCAGTCTGCCTCAGCCCCACAACTGAAATAGCCAGGCCTGTTAGCCAGGCAGGTGGTGGGGAAGGCAGGGGAGCTGAGGAGCAGAGTCATCAATCAGAGGAACCTGGGAAGAGGCAGAGCCAGCCATCTCAGGGGTTTGGGGGTCTTCTGCCCAGGCCTGCATCCTAGCCCAGAGGGTACAGGCCTGGGCAGGGGTGGAGCTGGGATTGGAGGGGCAGGGGTGGAGCTGGTAATCACAGTGAACTGCAGAGGAAACACCTTTTCTTGATGCTCATTGGCTCAGCTCCCTGTATGCCACTGGTAATATTCTTAGTAACTTGGGTAATAAGAATCCAAAAAGGCATCTAAGGTTTTTCCACCACACTCCTATAGAAAAAAAAAAGAAGGTCCACTGCTGGAGGGCTAAGAAATGTCATATCCTGCCCTAGCCAGTTTGGCTCAGTGCATAATGCCTCAGCCTGCTGACTGCAGGGTCTGGGTTCAATTCTGACCAAAGGCATGTACCTAGGTTGCAGGCTTCTCCCTGGCCGGGGCCCAGATCAGGGTTCATGCAAGAGGCAACCAATCGAAGTGTTCCTCTCACTTTGATGTTTTTCTCTGTCTTTCCCTTCTCTTCCACATTCTCTAAAAATCAATGGAAACATATCCTCGGGTGAGGAGAAAGAAGAAAGAAAGAAAGAAAGAAAGAAAGAAAGAAAGAAAGAAAGAAAGAAAGAAAGAAAGAAAGAAAGAAAGAAAGAAAGAAAGAAAGAAAGAAAGAAAGAAAGAAAGAAAGAAAGAAAGAAAGGTCATATCCTATGAAAGACACATCTTGAAAATGCCTAAAGAAAGTTGTCATTTTTTCATGGTGAAGGGACTGAAGTCCGTGTTAATGAAAACACTGTGGTGGCTGTGGTGACTGGCAGTGGTTGCAGCAGCGGAGTGATGGGGCTGGTGGCTTCCCCTGATTAGCCTGGTTCCCTCCCACAAAGGGAGGCCAGACTGCGGCTTAGGACCATTCTCCAAGGGGCGCAGGGAGCGGGCCTAAGCCATCAGTAGAACATCTCTTGAGGGTTCTCCATGTGTGAGGGGGGGCAGACTGGGCTGAGGAACCACCCCCCAGTGCACGAATTTCGTGCACTGGGCCCCTAGTAAAAATAATTTTTAAAAAAGAAGAAGGTGTCTGCCAGGAAACACTCCCTTATACACTCTAGACAGGTACATTTGTTCCCTTTATGATGAAGAAGTCATCTGCTGCGTGTTAATCAAATGGTTTTAGCATCCTTTCACAATCCAGTTATTTATGTTATTGGGACCACTATGATTTTCTTAATTTATCTGTAATGCACAGGTATTATTTGTTAAAATAGATTGTTTAGTGCCTGTGACCTACAGATTCTATGTAGTCAGATTCACAGCAGGTGCTTAATAATAAATACTATCAATTTTTTTTTTAAAAAATCATCGCACTGGCTGGCATACAATCTCTTATCCAGGAACACAACGTTTCTTCATAACTTAGGCCCCCAAACTCTTTAAGCATTAAGACCTGACTAAACTGACGTCAGGTTATTTATAACTAAGTGTGTTTTCTTCTCTACACATGCTTTGAAGCAGAAGTATCATGTGATAATGAAGTGTTACCAACCCTGCTAGTAATATTGAAAAATCTTATCTAATAAAAGAGTAATATTGAAATTGACTGTTTCTACGGGATGCCTAAGCCATGTCCACCAGCCAATCAGAGCGGCTGTATGCAAATTAACCCAGCCAAGATGGAGGCTGGCAGTCGTGGAGCTAGAGTAAACAGGAGGCTTCTGTTGCACCAGGAGTAAACTGTCTGCCTAGGCCAGCTGGGCCTCTCTCTGCTCACGGCAACATTCTTTCAATTATAGAGGCCACAGAGCTGAAGCCAACAGGAGGCTTCGTTACCTGCCTAGGCCTTGGCTTAAAACAACAATTTCAATTATATAAGATAAATAAACCCCAGAAACCTGCTTCCAGCCAGTCTTGCTGGGATGTTGGGTCAATGGGAGCTGTGTGCAGCCTGAAAACAGCCCTCAGCTCCTCACCCAGGCTTCCCAGGCACCTCAGTAAGGACTCGAACCCAGAAGGGACTGTGCACAGCCTGAAAACGCCCCTCAGCTCCTCACCCAGGCTGCCCAGGTACCCCAGTAGGGACCCAAAACCTGAAGGAACTGTGGGCAGCCTGAAAATGGTCCTCAACTCCTCACCCAGGCTGGCCACACTCCAATGGGGTGAGGGTCCACACTGGGGGGCTTGGCCAGCCTGCAAACAGCCATCAGCCCCTCACCCAGGCTGGCCAGGCATGCCAGCAGGTGGACATCCCCTGAGGGATCCCAGACTGTGAGAGGGCACAGGCCGGGCTGAGGGACACCCCAAGTGCACAAATTTTTGTGCACCGGGCCCCTAGTTCTAAAATAAAAATAAAAACAGAATCAAACCATCTATCCCTAAGCCTTTCAGATAAGACACTGTGTGTGAATCTGTACTAAAAACTTGACTAATAACAATATTTTTATTTTTTTATTTTTTTAAATATATTTTATTGATTTCTTACAGAGAGGAAGGGAGAGGGATAGTTAGAAACATCGATGAGAGAGACACATCGATCAGCTGCCTCCTGCACACCTCCTACTGGGAATGTGCTCACAACCAAGGTACATGCCCTTGATTAGAATCGAACCTGGGACCCTTCAGTCCACAGGCTGACGCTCTATCCACTGAGCCAAACCAGTTAGGGCAATATTTTTATTTTTATATAACATGGTAAAGTGGGACACCATTGACCACTTGGCTGCCGAAAACCATATATTCCCTTCCCGTTCTCCCGTCGTTCCCTAGCTTGTCATGCTTACTTTCCAAAAATCGGGACTTTTTTAAAACACTGTGGGATGCGGAACAAATTGTTAAAAATTGGGACTGTCCCGCCAAAAGCGGGACATCTGGTCATCTTATTATAGAAGCCAGTGGCCATGTAGCCATTGCTAACAAGGAGTTACTAGACAAAACAGTTCTTCAAAGCAAAGTCCCATACAGCAGGTAGCTGCACAAGGTCTAGGTAACAATAACGTAGCTGCACACCAGCTAGGTAACAATGCATCTTTCCTACATAGTAGCCTCCAACATAGGAGCTATACAAGAGCCATCCTTAGAGCTACAGCCTCTCTAAGCAGCTGCACTGGTTAGTCAGTAACAACTTTACACTACTCAGACAAAAGAGGCTTCTTTCCAAATAGTGATCTGAGTCTTTTGGGTTATAGAAGGGCATGTGCACGGTGTACATACAGATTACTGTGGCCTTGATCCTGCACCTGCATGTAGTTTTCGACACCCTGACTAAGATTCCCATGCTCAGAGTGGCCTTGAACATCTGGCGTACTCTGACAGGGCCCCCATAGACCCCTACCACATAAGGCCACTTTACCAACTCAAGGAGACATAGCAGCCCTACCCAATACATAGCAGCTCTACAAACACAGGGAAGCAGCCAAAATGTGGAGACAGAGAAACATGTCACAGATGAAAGAAATGAAAAAAAGCAAACTATGGATATAGAGTTCAAAACCAGTTATAAGGTTACTTAAGAATCTTCATAAGACCTCCAAGGGAGTTAATGAGATTTTCAAGGATCTTAGTGCAAATGTCAAAAAGAAAGAAAGAAAAATGACCAGTCAGAAATTTAGCATACACTGACTGAAATAAAGAATAATAGCCCTAGCAGGTTTGGCTCATTGGATAAAGCATCAGCCTGCAGACTGAAGGATCCTGAGTTTGATTCTACTCAAGGGCACATACCTTAGTTGCCGGCTCAATCCCCACTCAGCCTGATTGAGCCCTTGCAGAAGGCAACAAATTGACATCAATGTTTTCTCCCTCTCATTTCCACTCTCTAAAAATCAATGAAAAAATATCCTCAGGTGAGGATTAACAAACAAAAATTAATTAATTTATTTATTTATTTATAGAAGAATATTATACAGGGATTCTGTAGAGGATTCTGAGAATCAAATCAAAGATTTGAAATATGAGGACGCAAAAACTACCCAATCAGAAGAACAAAAAGAAAAAAAGTTTCCAAAAATATGAGGATAGTGTAAAAAGCCCCTGGGACAATTTCAAGTGTACCAACATTCGCACTATTGGTGGTGCCAGAAAAGGAGAGAAAGCAAGATATTGAAAACCTATTTGAAGAAATAATGACAAAAAGCTTCCCCTACCTGGCGAAAGAAATAGACTTACAAGTCCAGGAAGCGCAGAGTTCCAAACAAGAGGAACCCAAAGAAGCCAACACCAAGACACATCATAATTAAAATGCCAAGGGCTAAAGACAAAGAGAGAATCTTAAAAGCAGCCAGAGAAAAGCAGTGAGTTACTACCCATTTGACTGTCAACTGATTTCTCAACAGAAACTTTGCAGGCCAGAAGGGAGTGGCAAGAAATATTCAAAGTTTTGAAAAGTAAGGACCTATAACCAAAATTATTCTACCCACCCAGCAAAGCTCTCATTTAGAATTGAAAGTCAGATAAAGAACTTCACAGACAAGAAAAAGCTAAAGGAGTACATCACCACCAAGCCAGTATTACATGAAATGTTGAAGGGTATTCTTTAAGAAGGGAAAGAAGAAGAAGAAAAAGATAAAAAATATGAACAATAAAAAGGCAATAAATACATATCTATCAACAATTGAATCTAAAAATCAAATTAAATGAATAAGAAATTTAACAAAGAGAATAAAATTGGTGAATAAAATAGAATCAGAAGCATGGTAATGGAATAGACTAACAATTCTGAGAGGGAAGAGGAGTGGGGGAGCAGGAAGAGAATAAACAAAGATTTATGGTGAAGGTCTGGGATGGGGCAGGAACTGGGTGGAAAGGAGCAATAGGGGGAAAAAGAGGGACATGCGTAATACTCTCAACAGGAAAGATTTTTTAAAAAGAGAGAGATGTACCATTTACTGGCAAGTGCAAGAAATCATGCCCTCCTCACTGTGGCACTGTGATGCCTTGTTTATGGTTTTAAGGAACGAGACCTGAGGACCTGGTCTCAAATCCTTTCTCATGGTGTGACACACAAAGCAAGCGACTTGCACTGCGTCCATAGAGTATCTCTGAGCCTCAGTTTCCTGGGAGAGGCGTTGGTGAGATCATGCACATAAAGCATTTAGCACAGTGCCTGATGTGAAGGTGTGCTGGGGGAACCTGCATTCAGAAGACTTGGCCCGGAATGTCTAAGATCAGTCACTTGAGGTCCCTTGGTCAATCTAGGGCAATCAGAATGAACTGCAAAGGCCCAAGGGCAGAGGTAGGATATGTGGTGCCCTGGCCGGTGTGGCTTGGTTGGCTGGGCATCTTCCCATGCACAAAAAGGTTTGCTTCTGTGTCGGGGCACATGCCCAGGGTTGCTGGGTTGATCCCAAGTGGAGGAAGTGCAGTGGACAGCCAATTGATGTTTCACCCTCACGTCCATCTCTCTCTCTCTCTCTCTCTCTCTCTCTCTCTCTCTCTCTCTCTCTTCCTCTCTCCAATAAAAATAATTTTTTTAAATAAAGTAGGACATGTGATTAAAAGGTTCAATTTAAGAACAGGTCTGGGCTTTTTCTTTTTTAAAAAACTTAATCTTAATATTGGTTTATTATAAAAGAATATAATTCAGGCCCTGGCTGGTTTGGCCCAGTGGATAGTGTCCGTCTGTGGACTGAAGTGTCCTGGGTTTGATTCCGGTCAAGGGCACATGCCTGGGGTTGTGAGCTTGATCCCCAGTAGAGGGTGTGCAGGAGGCAGCAATCAATGATTCTTTTTCATCATTGATGTTTCTCTCTCTCCCTCTCCGAAATCAATAAAAGTATATTTTAAAAAATATATTAAAAAAATAAAATAAAAAAAGAATATAACTCAGCAACAGACAGATGCATTGTGCAAGGTTTGGGGAGAGGGCTCAGAACTTCCATAACTGCTCTGAGCATACCACTCTCCCCAAATCTCCATGTGTTCACCAATCCAGAAGCTCTCCAAATCCTGTTCTTTTGGGGTTTCAAGGAGGGTTTCTAATATAGTCATGATTGATCAAATCATTGCCCATTGTTTCACCTCCAGCTCCTCTCCCCTCCTCTGAAGTTAGCTTGGGGAGTGGATGAGACTGAAAGTTCCAACCCTCTAATCACTTGGTTGAGTCCCCAAGAGATTAGCCCCAAACTTAGGTTACCTGAGGTCTTTCCAAGTGTCATGTCATTAACACAACAAAAGATGCTTTTATTGCTATCAGCAGGAGCTCTGTGCCAGGAATGGGGGTGAAGACCAAATATATACTTTTTATTATAAACTAGGGGCCCGGTGCACAAAAATTTGTGCACTCGGGGTGGAG
>PVJC01041013.1:0-15551 GCA_004026665.1 Murina feae | reverse complement strand
TCCGAGCCTCAGATGCGGCTGGGGGCAGGTCCCCAGTGGTCACACACACACACTCATACACACACAAGGTGCCTGGCAGACTGGGGCCATCATAGGACATCCACTGAGGGGTCCCAGACTGTCAGAGGGCACAGGCCGGGCTGAAGGACTCCCTCCACCCCGAGTGCACAAATTTTTGTGCACCGGGCCCCTAGTGTAATAATAAAAAAAAAAGAAGATTTCTGGAACTCTCTCAATAACGAAGATTCACTAGTTTTTATGTGAAACATGAGTCTGCTTTTTAAATAAATCCTAGAAATGATAAAAAAAATATTTGACAAAGGGGGCATGAACATACAAAGTGTCAAGACAGTGGGGTTGTCCTATATGCCTTTTATTATGTTGAGGTATGATCCTTCTATTCCCACCTTGCTGAGAGTTTATATAAAAAATAGGTGTTGGATTTTGTCAAATGCCTTTTCTGCATTAATTGATATGACTATGTGTTATTTAAAAAATATATTTTATTGATTTTTTTTTACAAAGAAGAAGGTAGAGGGATATAGAGTTAGAAACAATGATGAGAGCAAACATACATCAGCTGCTTCCTGCACAACCCCCACTGGGATGTGCTCGTAATCAAGGTACATGCCCTTGACTGGAATCAAACCTGGGACCGTTCAGTCCACAGACTGATGCTCTATCCATTGTGACAAACCAGTCAGGGCAACTATGTGGTTTTTAATCTTTCATTTTTCTTGATGTGATGTATCATGTTTATCGATTTGTGAATATTGTACCATCCTTGCATCCCTGGGGTAAATCCTGCTTGCTCATGGTCTCATTGTGTATGATCTTTCTGACTTACTGCTAGATCTGATTTCCGAGAATTTTGTTGAGAATTTTGGCATCTAAGCTCATGAGGGATATTGGCCTGTAATTCTCTTTCATTGTGTTGTCATTATCTGATTTTGATATTAAGGTGATGCTGGCTTCATAAAATGAGCTTAGAAGGGTTCCTTTTTCTTAAACTTTTTGGTAATCTGCGGAGGATAGGTTGTAGTTCTTCTTTGAATGTTTGGTAATACTCCCATGTGAAACTATCTTGTCCTGGGATTTTGTTTGCTGGAAACTTCTTTTTCTTTATTGGTTTAGATATTCAAATGTGACCTTATCACCGCAATGTCCCCTCATGCCTTCACTCCTGCCCTCACCCTCACCCCCTGTTGTCCACAACCATCGCTTTGGTTTAGATTTATACAAGTCCTTTGGTTGATTTGCATATAAGTCCTTTGGTTGGTCTCCCCACCTTACCTCCACCCTTTCCTACCTTCCCTATCAGTTTTGAGCATCTGATCAATGCTTCTCTGTCTCTACATTGGTTTTGGTTCATCAATTTATGTTGTTCATTATAATACCCAAATGAATGAGTGCATGTGATATTTATCTTTCTCTGACTTATTTCACTTAGCATAATGCTATCCAGCTCCATCCATGCTGTTGCAAATGGTAGGAGTTCCTTCCTTTTTACAGCAGCATACTATTCAATTGTGTAGATGTACCACAGTTTTTTAATCCATTCATCTGCTGATGGGCACTTAGGCTGATTCCAAATCTTAGCTATGGTAAATTGTGCTGCTGTGAACATAGGGATGCATATATCCTTTCTGACTGGTGTTTCTGATTTCTTGGGATGTATTCCCAGGAGTGGGATCACAGGGTCAAATGGGAGATCCATGTTTAATTTTTTGAGGAAACTCCATACTGTTCTCCACGGTGGCTGCACCAGTTTGCATTCCCACCAATAGTGAACGAGGTTTCCTTTTTCTCTGCATCCACTCCAGCATTTGTCATTTGTTGTTAATAGCCATCTTGACAGGTGTTTGATGATATCTCATTGTTGTTTTGATTTGCATCTATTGGATGATTAGTGACTTTGAGCATGTTTTCATATGTCTCTCAGCCTTATGTAGGTCCTCTTTCAAAAAGTGTCCATTTAGGTCCATTGCCCATTTTTTGGTTTGGTTGTTTATCTTCCTTTTGTTAAGGTGTATGAGTTCCCTGTAAATGTTGGTTAAAACTTTATCAGAGATAGCTGGATGCTTTTTGATTATTGCTTCAATTTCTTCCATAGTTATTGGTCTATTGAGATTTTTAGATTCTTCCTGATTGAGTTTTGGAAAGTTGTATTTTATTGGAATATATAAAATGGAATATCTCCATTTTCTTCAGGTTGTCTAGTTTGTTGGAATAGATTTGTTCATAGTATTTTTTAACAATCCTTTGTATTTCTGTGGGGTCTATTATTTCTCCTCTTTCATTTAGTTTTATTTACTTGGGTCCTCTCTTTTTATTTCGTGGTGAAGCTGGCTAGAGGTTGATCAATCTTGTTTATCCTTTCAAAGAACCACTCTTGGTTTTTTGATCTTTTGTATTGATTTTTTGGTCTCTATGTTGTTTATCTCCATTCTGATCTTTATTATTTCATTCTGTCTTCTTACACTGAGCTTTTCTTGTTGCTCTCTTTCTAACTCTTTCAATTGTAGGGTTATGTGATTTATTACCATTGTTTCTTAATTTTTGCAGTACGCATGTAGAGCCATGATCTTCCCTCTCAAGACTGTATTCTCTGTGTCCCATAGATTCTGGATTGTTGTGTTTTCATTTTTGTTTGTTGCCATGATGTTTTTTTTTAATTTCTCTTTGATCTCTCTGGTAACCCAGTCATTGTATTAGCATGCTATTTAGTCTCTATGTGTTTGATTTTTTTGGATTTTTTTTATTGTAGTTGATTTCCAGTTTTATGCCATTGTGATCTGAGAACTGCTTGATATGATTTCTATCTTCTTATCTTATTGAATTTGAAGAGACTTTGCCTGTGACACAATAAATGGTCTATTTTTGAAAATGACCCATGTGCACTTGAGAAGAATTTATGTTCTGTGGTTTGTTCTGAAGATGTCAATTATTTCCATCTGATCTAGTGAGTCATTTAGGATTGATATTTCTTTGCTAATTTTTTGTTTAGAGGATTTGTTTAATGGTGATAGTAGGTATTAAAGTACCCTACTATGATTGTATTGCTGTCAATCTCTACTTTTGTATCCTCCAGAAGTTCTTTTATGTATTTGGGTGCTCCTGCATTGGATGCATATATGTTTACCAGAGTTATTTCTTCTTATTGGATTGCTTCCTTTAATATTATGAAATGGACTTCCTTATTTCTATTTATGTCCTTCACTTTGAGATCTAATTTGTCAGATATAAGTATTGCTACCCCAGCTTTTTTTCCCTTTCCATTCTCATGAAAACCTTTTTTCAACCCTTCACCATCAGTCTATATGTGTCTTTTTTTCTGATGTGTGTTTTCTATAGACAGTAGACATATGGGTCATGTTCTCTTATCCACTCAGTTACCCTATGTCTTCTGATTAGGGCATTTAATCTATTTACATTGAAAATTATTATTGATAGGTACTTGTTTGTCACCATTTTTGTTCTTTACCCCTGTGTTCCTTCTTTGTTTCCTATTTCTTCCTTTTCCAACAGTCCTTTTAACATTTATTACATTGCTGGTTTGGTGGTAATAAACTTCCTTAGTCCTTTTTTGTCTGTGAAACTCCTGATTTAACCCTCAGTTTTGATAGCCTTGCCGGGTACAGCATTCTTGGATTCAGACCCTTCCTTTGCATGACTTTGCATATTTCATTCTATTCCCTACTTGCCTAATGTGTTTCTGTTGAGAAATCAGTCACTAGTCTAATGGGACTTTCTTTGTAGGTAACTTTCTGTCTCTCTCTGGCTACTGTTAAGATTCTTACTTTATCACTGGTGTTTGCCAATTTAATTATGTCCCTAGACATCAGTCTTTTAGGGTTCATTTTGTTTGGGACTCTGTGAACTTCTTGGATTTGTGTGAGGTTTTCTTTCCTATACAGGGAAGTTTTCTGTCATTATTTCTTCAAACAGGTTTTCTATTGCTTGCTCAGTTTCCTTTCCCTCTGGTATCTCTATTATTTAATGTTATTTCATTTTGTGTTGTCCTAAAGTTCTCTTAGGCTCTCCTGCTTTTTAATTTTTTTTCTAGATGCTGCTCTGCTTGAGTATTTTTTCCTTTCTTATCTTCTATATCACTGATGTGGTCCTCTGCTTCTTCTAGTCTACAGTTGATGCTTTCTATTGAGTTTTTTATAGTAGTGATGTTATTTTCATTTCTTGTTGGTTATTCTTCATTTCCTCTTGGTTCTTATACATATTGTTGAATTTGTCTTCTATTCTTTTCATCCATCTTATGAACATTTCTTTGAATTCTTTCTGTGAGAGGTTGCTTGCCTTCATTTTGTTTACTTCTTTTTCTGGTGATGCCTGCTTTTCTTTCATATGCAGGCTGTTTCTTTGTATCCCCATGATCTCTCTTTTCCAGGAGTCTGGTTATTTAGTTTTCTATCTCCTGCCTTGATTTAAAGGCACAAAATACAACACACCAAGGCACAATGTATAAGGCACTGAACACAAATCTATTCATGATAGTAATAACCCAAAATAAAGGTGACCACCAGAGGAAAGAGTATTATGTGATAAGAAAAAAATGAGAAGAGAGCGAAAAAAGAGTGCAAAGATGAAAGTGGGAAAAGAAAAAAAAATGTAAGAAAGAAAAAAAGAGAATAAAAAAGAAGAGGGGGAAAAACTATTTATATGGGGAGAAAACTCCAATAGAACAGCCACTAATCCCAACAAATTCCTGCAACAAATACCTAGAGATGCAAACTGCAAACAACTAATATATAGAGAGGTGAGAGAAAGTGGATGCAAAAAAACAAATAAAAACAAAACAAAAAGCAAAAGTGAAACAATCTCACAAACAAGCATAAAAAATCAATATTATCAAAAATCATTCAAACAACAAAAACGACAGAAACATTTGAACATTTGCATAGTGAAGAGTGAACATTTGCATTGAAGATTTGCATAGTAAAGAAAGAGAAGAAAGGGGTGTGTATGGACTTAGAGCAGGGTATTGAAAATCTAATCTAATAAAAGAGGAATATTGAAATTGACCATCTCTTCGGATGCCTAAGCCATGTCTACCAGCCCATCAGAGTGGCTGTATGCAAATTAACCCAGCCAAGATGGAGGCTGGCAGTCACAGAGCTGGAGTAAACAGCAGGCTTCCATTGCACCAGGAGTATACTATCTGCCTAGGCCAGCTGGGCTTCTCCTGGCTCACTTAACATAGTTGCAACATTGTTTCAATTATAGAAGCCACGGAGCTGAAGCCAACAGGAGGCTTCGTTACTGCCTAGGCCTTGGCTTAAAGCAACAGTTTCAATTATAGAAGATAAATAAATCCCAGAAACCTGCTTGCAGCCCGCCTTGCTGGAATGTTGGGTCAATGGGAGCTGTGGGAAGCCTGAAAGCCTGAAAACAGCCCTCAGCCCATCACCCAGGCTGCCCAGGCACCCTAGTAGGGACCCAAAACCTGAATGAACTGTGGGAAGCCTGAAAACAGCCCTTAGACCCTCACCCAGGCTGGCCACAGCCTAATGGGGTGAGGGTCCACACTGGGGGGCTTTGCCAGCCTGCAAACAGCCATCAGCCCCTCACCCAGGCTGTCCAGGCACATCAACAGGTGAATATTTCCTGAGAGGTCCCAGACTGCAAGAGGGCACAGGCCAGGCTGAGGGACACCTTGAGTGCACAAATTTTTGTGCACTGGGCCCCTAATTAGATATATAAGTAGGGTGAAATTTTAATGGGGTAAAAAGAAGAAATAGGGGAAATCTAAAGGAGAAATAGGGTAGGAGAAATGAGACAACAAAAGGGGGAAAAGTGAGGAAGAGAGTGTTGGCATAAAGGTAAAGTTGAGGTAGGGTGAAATAATGCTAAAGGAGAGATGAAAAGAGAATGTAGAACAGTAATATCAAAATAAAATAAAGAGGATATAAAATGACACTTAAAAAAGGTCAAATAGTAGTAATAATACTGATTAAAAATTAAAATGTAATGATTAAAAAGGTAAAATCAAGTGAGGAAAAAAGAAAATAATTAGCTTCTTAAGTAAAAGATAAAAAATATAAAAATAAAAATGTGCAGTAGTGAAGGTCATTCACTTCCTCTACTGTTCTGTTTGGCACACCTGTTTTTTAGTCAACACTGTATTGAAGTTCCCTGCATTCCACTGTTCCTCAGTGTTGTAGGTCACAGTCCAGATTTTCAAGCAGGCAGTACTTCTTTGTTTCTTATCATTATTTGTGTTTATGCAAGAGTCAATTTGTGATTCAGCCCCTGGGTGGCAGTGTTTCTGGGTGTACAGGTCCTCTCTAGCTAGTGTTTAGATTTTGTTTTCCCTGTGGCACTTCATACTGGTTTGGGGGAATGGACTGCCCCAGAGCTGGTTCTGTGATTGTTTTTCCCTGCTCTGATCCCCAGGTTCCACAAAACAACTTTCCCTTGCAGATTTTTAGAGTGTCCCCAATTGGATGATCTTATGTATTGGGCTTAGTAATCAAAAGCAAGTTTTTAAAGAGGAAAAAAAAAGAGAGAGAGAAAAGAGCCAGAGTAAGTGTGTGAACTCTGTCACTATGGCGCTAGTCTTGCAGTCTGTTTTCCACTTCAGTCTAAGCAGCTGGCACACTGTTAAAAATTTTAGGCTGTCCTTTTGCATACAGTTCAGCTATAGGTTGCTTTTTATAGTTCCCTTCTGTTAGCAGCCTTGTGGATCCCCTTCCACATTCAATGGCCATGGACTTTTCTGGGCACAGACTTCCCTGGATCCTCCAGCTTCTGCTGTGTGCGTTTCTCTCTCCTGCCAAGATCATAGATCTCATGTTAACCCAAACGAAATCTGACCTTTCCATGAGAGGATGCAGAGCTCCAAATCTGCATGCTCATACTGCTTGGAGACTGGTGCTCCAGGGTTCACAGCTATTCCCTGGGTATTGTTGTTGTAAATTCCTGGGATTTTCAGGCTTTCAACAATATCCACTTTCTCCTTCAAGATGGCACAATCTCCACGTTAGAGCCGATTGCTCTGGGAGGGATCCCGGCAGCAGTAGAGGCTGCCTGGTCAGGGGAACCCCATCCATCAATCCTCCACAGTCCCCTGAAGTATAGATGTCCCTCAACTCAGAAACAAAACAAACATTCCCTGTGTAAGCATACACTCTCCATTTGTTCTCTCACTTATGCACTATTTTGCAGTCTGCCTTCCATTGGCAGCCATCTTCCTCATGAACCTGCTATTTACATTTTTTATCTTTTTCTTCTTCCTGTTTTTAAAGAATACCCTTCAACATTTCATATAATATTGGTTCGGTAGTGATTGATTCCTTTAACTTTCTCTTGTCTGAAGCTCTTTATCTAACCTTCAATTATAAATGACTAGAGGCCTGGTGCACAAAAATTTGTGCACTTGGAGAGGGGCCCTCAGCCTGGCCCATCCTGTGTCCTCTTGCAGTCTGGGACCCCTCGGGAGATGTCCACTTGCTGGCTTAGGCCCGCTCCACAGGGGATCAGGCAAAAGCTGATAGTCAGACATCTCTCTGGCAGCCCGGGAACCCTCGGGGGATGTTCATTTGCCAGTGGGGAGCAGTCCTAAGCTGAAGTCAGACATCCTTAGCACTGCTGAGGAGGTGGGAGAGTCACCTGCCACCACCACTGTGCTGGCAGCCTGGCTTGTAGCTTAGTAGAACTCCCCCTGTGGAAGTGCAATGACCACCAGGGGCAGCTCCTTCATTGAACATCTGCCCCTGGTGGTCAGTGTGTGTCATAGTGACCAGTCATTCCCAGTGGTTCTGCTGTTAGGGTCAATTTGCATTTACCCTTTTATTATATAGGCTATATCCTATAGAGGCATGGTGCATGGGTGGGGGCCAGCTGGTTTGCCCTGAAGGGTGTCCCGGATCAGGGTGGGGGTTCCGCTGGGGTGCCTGGCCAGCCTAGGTGAAGGGCTAATGTTTGTTTGCAGGCTGGCCAAACCCCTCAGTGGGCACTCTCACTCCATGAGGGTGTAGCCAACCTGGGTGAGGGGCTGATGGCTGTCTGCAGGCTGGCTACAGCCCCCAGTGACCCAATCTCCCAGTGAGGCTGGCTGGAAGCAGGTATTTGGGATTTATTTATCTTCTATAATTGAAACTTTGTTGCCTTGAGTGGAGGCCATAGCCAGCAGGAAGCTTGGCTTCCTGTATTGCCGGGGCAACCAAGCCTTCTACTTGCTCCAGCTCTATGGCTTCTGGCTGCCATCTTGGTTGGGTTAATTTGCATATAGTCGCTCTAATTGGCTGGTGGGCATGGGTTGGGGTGTAGCAGAGTGACACCAATTTGCATGTTTCTCTTTTATTAAATTAGATAGCTTTGCTGGGTAGACTAATTTTGGTTGTAGGTCCTTGCTATTCATCATTTTGAATATTTTCTACTATTCCCTTCTGGCCTGCATAGTTTCTCTTGGGAAATCAGCTGACAGTTGTATGGACATTCCCTTGTAGGTAACAAACTGCTTTTCTGTTGCTGCTTTTAAGATTCTGTCTTTATCTTTAGCCCTTGGCATCTTAATGATGATGTGTCTTGGTGTGGTCCTCTTTGGATTCCTCTTGTTCGGGACTCTCTGTGCTTCCTGGACTTGTAAGTTTATTTCTTTCACCAGGTAGAAGACATTTTCTGTTATTTCTTCAAATAATTTTTTAATATCTTGCTCTCTTTCTTATTCTGGTACCCACATAATTTGGAAGGTAGCTATGCTCACCACTATACCACCAATGCCTATAATTTGGTTATTGGTTCACTTGAAGTTGTCACAGAGGCTCCTTACACTGTCTTCATATTTTTGAATTCTTTTTTCTTTTTGCTCTTCTGGTTTGGTCTTTTTTTGATTCCTTATTTATATTGTTGATTACATTCTCTGAATATTCTTCTCTACTGTTAAATTCCTGTATATTATTATTTACCAGAGGCCCGGTGCACAAAAATTTGTGCACTGAAGGGGTGGTGTCCCTCAGCCCAGCCTGTGCCCTCTCTCAGTCTGGGAAACCTCAGGGGATGTCCACCTGCTGGCTTAGGCCCACTCCCCAGGGGATCAGGCCTAAACTGGCAGTCAAACATCCCTCTGACAGCCCAGGAGCCCTCAGAGGATGTCCACTTGCCAGCAGAGAGCAGGCCTAAGCTATAGTCGGATATCCTTAGTGCTTCTGAGGAGGCGGGAGAGGCTCCCACCACCACTGCTGTAATGGCAGCCATCAGCCTGGCTTGTGGCTAAGCAGAGTTCCCCCTGTGGGAGTGCAATGACCACCAGGGGAGCTCCTGCATTAAGCCTCTGTCCCCTGGTGGTCAGTGTGTGTCATAGTGACCAGTCATTCCCAATGGTTCTGCTGTTAGGGTCAATTTGCATATTACCCTTTTATTATATAGGATTTCAGTCAGTTTATGCTTAATTTTGGACTGTTTTTCTTTTTTGAAATTCTCACTATGATCCTTGAAAGCCCCACTAAGTCCCTTAGGGGTTTCTGGAAGATTCTTGAATAACCTTACTACCATGCTTTTGAACTCTATTTCCAGTAGTTTGCTTTCTTCCATTTCTTTCATTTGGACATGTTTCCTTGTCTTCACATTTTGGCTGCTTTCCTGTGTTTGTTTCTATGTAATGGGTAGAAATGCTATTTCTTTTTAAGTTGTATAGTGCCTTTGTGTAGTTGGTGTTCCATAAGGCCCTGTGGTTCACTGTCCCCATTCACCTGAGCTGGGAATTCTAGGTTCACCCCTTTGTTGGATTTGAGCACACCTTTTAGTTGAGACTTGCTTGCTGTTGGTGTCACTGGGGGGAATCAATTTCCAGGCCAATGAGCTGTGAGGACCAGCTACAATTATAGTGGGAGTGCTACTGTGCAGAAGATATCTCTATGGGGCTTTGGTTCTTACTGAGTCTGACCCTTGAGTGTGTTGCTTATGAATGTGAAGGGTTATAATCTGGAATGGTCTGACACTGACCACTGGGTACACTGGCTCTTGGGTATCCAGGGTGGTACAAAGTCAGTCATGCCAAGGGGCCATTCAGCAAAAGTTACAGAGAGAGATCTTAAAATTCTTCCTCTTTGTATTGGGATTGGAAGTGCCCAGATGAGGTCCTGCTATGAAGGAAGGCATGATGGTACCAAGTCTTACGCTTTTTATTGATAGGTTTGAGGCTCCCAGACCCAGTTGCAGCTTGTTTGACAGAGTTTTAGTCTGAGAAAGGATAGACCATTCATATGCAAAGCCACTGGGTGGGATTGTAAATTGGATGAGGTGGGGTCTTAGGGATTCACCAGAGTGGAGCAATGATCTCTGTGAGCACTTCTGCCTTGGAGATAGTCACCCTTGGATTCCTGCCCTGAATCCAGACAATCCAGTTTCTCCTTATATTTGTCTGTTTTTCCCAGAGGTTCACCCTGCTGCTTAAGTTCTGAGGAAGCAGTACCTTATAAGTTCAGTTCACAGTGCTGGCCTTTTAAGAGGAAATGCTAGGTCTCCAGCAGCCTCTATGTCACTGAGTCTCATTCTGCATTGTTTTTTTACAGCCTGTAGTTCTTACTGCCCACAGGGACTTCTTTCCCACCTCTGGAACCCTTGGTTGAGGGTCTCTTGGGGAGCTGGGACCCTTGGCTTCTCATGGGCAGTGTCCACAGCAACTATCTTCCTCCTGATTAAAAAAGTGGCACATGTGGGTGCCAGACCAATCTGTTCTATGCCTTCATACATCCTACCAGTCTCAGTGTGCTCTCTTCTTTACTTCTCTAGTTGTAGGACAGCCAGCTTTCCAGCAGTTTTAGATGATGGTTGTTCTGTATTTTTGTTATAATTTTGACGTGGTTGTGGGAGACAGCAACCTACACCACCATCTTGGGTCCTTTCTATTTCTTCTGTTACTGCATTATCTTTCGCATTTCTTGCATTGCTGGCTGGATGGTAATAAACTCCCTTAGCCTTCTTTTGTCTGAAAAGCTCCTGATTTTGCCTTTAATATTTAATGATAGCCTTATTGGGTAGAATATTATTGGATTCAGGACTTTACTTTACATCATGTTGTATACTTCATTCCATTTTATTCTGGCCTGATGTGTTTCTGTTGAGAAATCTGTTTATAGTCTAATGGGAAATCCCTTGTAGGTAACTTTCTTTCTCACTCTGGCAGCCTTTAAGATTCTTACTTTGTTATTTAATTTTGCAGTTTAATTATGATGTGTCTTTGTGTCAGTTTTTTGTTTTTTTTTGGTTCATCTTATTTGGAACTTTGTGTGCTTCATGGACTTGTGTGACTTTTACTTTCCAAAGTCAGACATTTTCTGTCATTATTTCTCCAAGCAGGGTTTCCTTTCCTTGCTCAGATTCTGCTCCTTCTGTCACCCTATTATGCAGATGTTATTTCATTTTGTGATGTCCTTAGATTCTCCTCTTGCTTTTTAAGTCCCCCCGCCCCCAATTGCAGCTCTACTTTGGTTTATTTTTCTATCTTGTCTTCTAATTCACCGATTTGATCCTCAGCTTCTAGTCTGCTATTAAAACATTCTATTGTGTCCTTTATTGCAGCTTATGTTATTCATTTCACTTGATTCTTACACATATTGGTGAAATTCTTTCTAGCCTTTTGAACATTCATATAACCATTGCTCCTAATTCTTTTTTTTATAGATTCTTTCTTATTTATTTATTTATTTATTTATTTATTTATTTATTTATAGCAATGAAATGGAAAAATAATTTATGATCATGGGTTGAAAAATATCAGCATATTTAAAATGGCCAAAATACTCAAACAATATACAGATTTAATACAATATCCATGAAAAGCCCAACACAAATTTTTTATAGATGTTTTTTGCCTTTACTGATTAAGATATTACAAATGTGTTCTTATCCCCCAATGTCCCCTCATTTCCTCATTTCTGTCCTCACCTTCACCCCTGTTGTCCACATCCATGTTCATGCTTATATGCATGCATACACGTCTTTGGTTGATATCTCCTCCTCACCACCACCGCCCCTACCTTCTCTGAGAAAATGAGTATCTGATCAATGTTTTTCTATCTCTATATCAGTTTTTGTTTATCAGTTTATGTTGTTCATTATAATACACAAATAATTGAGAGCATGTGATATTTATCTTTCTATGACTGACTTATTTCACTTAGAATAATGCTCTCCAGCTCCATCCATGCTGTTGCAAATGGAAGAAGTACCTTCCTTTTTACAGCAGCATAGTATTCCATTGTGTAGATGTGCCAAAGTTTTTTAAACTATTCATCTGCTGATGGGCACTTAGGCTGATTCCAACTCTTAGCTATTGTAAATTGTACTGCTATGAACATAGGGGTGCATATATCCTTTCTGATTGGTGTTTCTGGTTTCTTGGGATATATTCCTAGAGTTGGATCACTGGGTCAAATAGAAATTGCATTTTTAATTTTTTGAGGAAACTCCATACTTTTCTCCACAGTGGCTGCACTAGTTTGCATTCCCATCGACAATGAATGAGGATTCCTTTTTCTCTGCATCCCCTCCAGCATTTGTCATTTATTGATTTGTTGAAGATAGCCATTCTGATATGTGTGAGATGGTACCTCATTGTTGTTTTGATTTGTATCTATTGGATGATTAGTGACTTTGTGCTGGAAACTGATTGTTTTTAACCTACTTTGGTTGCTCTGAAAGGTCAGAGCTATGCACCCATTGTTTAAGTTGAAACATTGTTAATTACAGCAAATCTCCACCTGTTAATTACATGTAAAATTCTTCCTTGGAATTTCCTGCCTAAGGATATTGTTGCTTTCTCAGAGACTCAATAAAAGGCTGGTGAGACTCAGGCATCAGTGGGCAATCTACCCTGGTAGAGGAAAGATGCCACGCCTGGTTTCCAAATTGATTCTCTTCCAGTCTCTCTCTCTTCATTTTGTGTGCGGCCTCCTTCAGAACTTGAACCCTGATTAGGAATCCTGAACCATGCTGGACGTGTAAGAAGCTTTAATAACTTTGAGCATGTTTTCATATGTCTCTCAGCCTTATTTATATCCTCTTTCAAAAAGTGTCTATTTAGGTCCATTGCCCATTTTTTGATTGGGTTGTTTATCTTCCTTTAGTTAAGGTGTATGAGTTTCCTGTAAATGTTGGAGATTAAAATTTTATCAGAGATATCATTGGCAAATATGTTTTTCAGTGGATTTTCTTATTGTTTTGTTGATGGTTTCTTTTGCTATGCAGAAGCTTTTTATTTTGATACTAGAGGTCCTGTGCACAAAAGTCTGTGCACTCATGGGGGGTCCCTCAGCCTGGACTGTGCCCTCTCGCAGTCTGGGACCCCTCAGGGGATATCCACCTGCTGGCATGCCTGGCCAGCCTGGGTGAGTGGCAGAGGTTGTTTCAGGCTGCCACAGCCCTTTCAGGATTTGGGTCCCTAATGGGGTGCCTGGCTGGAAGCAGGTGTCTGGAATTTATTTAAATTCTATAATTGAAATTTTGTTGCCTCGGTCCCCTCCTCAAAGCCTGAGTTGCCCCTGGCAACCCAAGGTCCCAGTCCTGCAGATATCTGAAATTTATATTATATAATTGAACCAGGGCCCTGGTTTCCTTCATTCCCCAGGGCAACTCCAGCTCTGTGGCCTCCGCCATCTTAGTTGAGTTAATTTGCGTATTTGCTCCTGATTGGTTGGTGGGCGTAGCTTGTGGGCATGGCTTGTGGGTATAATGGAGTGAGGGTCAATTTGCATATTACTCTTTTATTAGATTAGGTAGCCCCATTTGTTTATTTTCTCTTTAGTTTCCATTGCACTGGGAATTGTGTGAGTGAAGAATTTCTTTCAGCATAGGTCTGAGATTTTCTTACCTGTGGATTCCTCTGATATTTTTATGGTATCCCATCTTATGTTTAAGTCCTTTATCCATTTTGAGTTTATTTTTGTGTATGGTGTAAGTTGGTGGTCTAGCTTCATTTTATAGCATGTGTCTGACCAAATTTTCCAGCACCATTTACTGAAGAGACAGTCTTGGCTACATTGTATGGTCTTGCCTCCTTTGTCAAATATTAATTGAGCATAGTGGTTTGGGTCAATTTTGAGTTCTTTATTCTATTCCACTGGTCTATATGTTTGTTCTTGTGCCAGTACCAGACAGTTTTGAGAACAGTGGCTTTGCAATACAGCTTCAAATCTGGTATTGAGATCCCACCTACTTTGTTCTTCTTTCTCAGGATTGCAGCAGCTATTCGGGGTCTTTTTTTTATTCCAGATGAATTTTTGAAGAGTTCTTTCTAGATCTGTGAAATATGCTGTTGGAATTTTAATGGGTAGTACATAGAATATATAGATTGCTTTGGGTAGTATGGACATTTTGATGACATTGATTCTACCAATGCATGAGCACGGAATGTTCTTCCATCTGTTTATGCCTTCCTCTATCTCTTTTTTCAGTGTACTGTAGTTTTCTGAGTATAGGTCTTTTATGTCCCTTGTTAAGCATATTCCTGGGTATTTTAATTTTTTTGGTGCAATGGTAGATGAGATTGATTTTTTAAAATTTCTCTTTCTGTAAGTTCACTATTAGCATATAAAATGCCATAGATTTCTTGGCATGAATTTTGTATCTATGTTTCCATATTCATCTATTAGGTCTAATAATTTTTGGTGTAGTCTTTAGGGTTTTCTAAGTACAGTATCATGTTATCTGCAAATAATCACAATTTTACTTCTTTTCAAATTTGATTGCCTTTTATTTTTTCTTCTTGTCTGATTTATGTCAATAGTAGTGAAACTGGGCATCCCTGTCTTGTGCCTGTTCTTAAGGAAAATGGTTTTAGTTTTTGCCCATTGAGTATGGTGTTGGCTGTGGGTTTGTCATATAAGGCTTTTATTATGTTGAGGTATGATCCCTGTATTCCCACTTTGCTGAGAGTTTTTATCAAGAAAGGGTGTTGATTTTGTCAAATGCCTTTTCTGCATCAATTTATATGATTGTGTGATTTTTGTCCCTCAATTTTTTTATGAGATGTATTACGTTTATTGATTTGCAGATATTGTACCAGCCTTTCATTTCTGGAATAAATCCCACTTGGTCATGGTGTATGATCTTTCTAATGTAATGCTGGATCCGGTTTGCTAGAATTTTGTTGAGGATTTTAGCATCTCTGTTCATCAGGGATATTGGCCTGTAATTTTCTTTGTGGTATCTTTATCTGGTTTTGGTATTAGGGTACTGCTGGCTTCATAGAAGTAGCTTTGAAGTGTGCCTTTGTCTGGAATGTTTTGGCATAGTCTGAGAAGGATTGGTTTTAGTTCTTTTTTGAATGTTTGGTAAAACTCCCCTGTGAAGCCATCTGGTCCAGGGATTTTGTTTTCTGGAAGCTTTTAGAATACTCTTTCAATTTCATCAGTAGTTATTGGCCTATTCAGGTTTTTTTATTCTTCCTGATTGAGTGTTGGAAGCTTGTATTTTTCTAGGAATGTATCCATTTCATCGAGGTTGCACAGTTTATTGGAGCATAGTTGTTCATAGTATTTTTTGTTAATCCTTTGTATATCATCACTTGTTACTTCCCCTCTTTCATTTCTGATTTT
>PVJC01041011.1:0-15546 GCA_004026665.1 Murina feae | reverse complement strand
GGCCAGGCTGAGGGACCCCCTCCCTCCCGAGTGCACAAATTTTTGTGCATCGGGCCTCTAGTCCTTTTTATAATTGAAGAGAGGATTGTCATCTATCTCATCCACTTGGCCAGGATTTTTACAACCACTTAATTTGTCCTGTTTTCCCCTGTGTCTTGCTTCTTACTGCTTATTGTTCTATCTTTGACTTCTCCTTTTATAACTGTGAATAGTACTGGTATAGAACAGGCTTTTTTAGAAACTGACATATTTATTAAAGCAACCATTTGAAAGATTCCTAACTATAAGAACATATCAGACTTGCAATAAGAGACTGCCTGAACATACATATTAAACCTATATGTGCTTTAAAGTAGGCTGTGGTGATTAGAGCACAATGTGAAACTGTTTTGCAGGTTTTTTATTCTTGTTTTGGAAGTTCCAAATTCAGGGATATAATTTCGTATCCTTTTAATGAGCCTAGAGCTTCTCTTGTCATTCAACTCATATCTAATTCAGTTTTTCTCCTATAATCATTCATCATTTCAGACATCAGACTGAATTGAACAAGGTTCTTAGAAGGAATAATAAAATAATTGGGTATCAATCACTTTTTACCTACCTTTCTATCCACATACCTGTCAGTTATTTATTAATTCACTAATCTGATGGACTGCCCATCATGTATCTCCTCTAGGTTAAGTCTTTGCTTTGGTGGTTTATCACATGTGTCATATCATTTGGAGGAGGCGTTCTCAAACTACAGCCTGCGGGCCACGTGCGGCTGTTTTTGCTGCCTTGTTTTTTTTTACTTCAAGATAAGATATGTGCAGTGTGCATAGGAATTTGTTCATAGTTTTTTTTTTTAACTATAGTCCGGCCCTCCAACGGTCTGAGGGACAGTGAACTGGCCCCCTGTTTAAAAAGTTTGAGGACCCCTGATTTGGAGCAAGTTTCCTCTCTGACCTTTCTCACACCATCCTCCCTTCCACTCATTTGACTCTGTCTAAAGTTCTACCTCAGGCTTTGTGTTTGCTCTCTGTTCTGGGAAAGCTCTTCCCACAGGTTTGTATTTGGCTTTCATTCTGGTTTCTTCAGGACTGTCCTCTTCTTCACTTCATGAGGACTTCTTAAACCGTTCCTAAAATTATGCCCCAGCCCCATGATACTTCATATCTTAATTCCCTATTTTCCTTTTCTGATGAAAACAAATTTTTTGCTTATCTTTTTCTTCAACTAGACTGTGAGCTATACTGAAACAGAGGTTTTTGTCTGTTGGTTTAATGCTGCATCCTCAGTATCTAGAATGACACTTGCCTATAGATATCCTTATTAAGAATCTTTAAATTTTCCTATCTGGTTTGGCTCAGTGGATAGAGCATCGGCTTTCAGACTGAATGGTCCCAGGTTTGATTCTGGCCAACGGCACATGCCTAGATAATGGGCTCAATCCCCAGTAGGGGGTGTGAGGAGGCAGCTGATCAATGATTCATTATTGATGTTTCTATCTCCCTCTCTGAAATCAATAAAAATATATTTCACAAAACTTTATTTTTAAAAATCTTTAAATTCATGGAGCTCTTGGAAAGATAAATGACATAACATAATGCAAGTAAGGTTGTTGTTACTGAACCTGGTACAGACAATAGACTAACTAGATGTCACACAGTCTTGAATGTTATGCAGAGAACACTTACAACCACAATGCGTATCAAGTACTCACCATTCTCTTGGAGGATATTATTATTAGTTATGTAGTTGTTATTGGAGAAATTACTAATTTTTCATCATTGACAATATATTCTTAGTAACTTCATGATTATATGAGGTTGTGATTTAAGTAACACATGAAAAATATTTAAATGGCATCTGCATAACTATAACTCAATGGTAATATTGATAATCAAGTCAGAATTATTATAGGTAAGTGTAGCTTTAATGAATGCAGTTAATTAACTTTAATTTGCAAATGAGTATATTTAAATAATAATTTTGAATTTTCACCTAATAGAGAAAAGTAACTTTATTCTCTAACAATTTTAAATGAAATATTGCCTTTTTATAGGATTAATTCAGCAACTTTTTGTGTTAGAATATAAAATAATAAAATATGTATGATTATCTAATGTGAAATAAATAATACAGCAGTGACATCTATATTAATTAGTCATAGAACTAAGTCTCTTAAAGTGATAAAATTGCAGCTTCCAGTTAGAAAATGTTTCATATATAAAAATCATTACCAATCAAAATATAAATTGTGAGTTGTGGCCCAATTTTAATTTAATGGAAAATGGGTGTAGTATATAAGCAGAAGTAATGCATGTTGGTTTCTAGTATCTAATTTACATCAGAGATAGTATTGTAAAACAAATATCTAATTCTTAGTGAAATTAAAGAGTTTGATGTAAAATGTTAAGTGCTAATAGCCTCGCTTCATAGTTTTCTAAGTCTGTGGATTTATAAGTGAGACTGCTTCTCTTTTAACCCTAAAAGTAAGGTATGATTTTTATAATTTGAAGAAATACATAATATGTACTAAAAGCTCAGCAAAGTCTTTGGATAAAATAGACCACAGTGAGCCATCACATCAAAATCAGTATTGCAATGTTTTAATTTTAAATTGACTTAAGAAATCAATATGTCGGTTATTTGGAGGATCATCAAATAATATAAATCTTTACCTCATGTAGTTAAAAATGTCTGATATATAAAATAATTTTGATTTTATGATTGTACTACACTAGGGGCCCGGTGCACAAAAATTTGTGCACTCGGGGGGTCCCTCAGCCCAGCCTGTGCCCTCTCGCAGTCTGGGACCCCTCAGGGGATGTCCACATGCTGGCGTACCTGGCCACCCTGGGTGAGGGGCTGATGGCTATTTTCAGGCTAGCCAAGCCCCCCAGGGTATACCCTCATACCCCATTGGTGTGTGGCAAGCCTGGGTGACAGGCTGAGGGCTGTTTTCAGGCTGCCCACAGCCCCTTCAGGTTTTGGATCCCTACTGGCATGCCTGGGTGAGGGGCTGAGGGCCATTTTCAGGCTTTCAGGCTGTCCACAGCTCCCATTGACCCAAGGTCCCAGCAAGGCTGGCTGGAATCAGGTTTCTGGGGTTTGTTTATCTTCTATAATTGAAACACTGCTGCTTTAAGCCAAGGCCTAGGCAGGTAAGGAAGCCTCCTATTTGTTTCAGCTCCGTGTCTTCTATAATCGAAACATTGTTACCATGAGCAGAGGCTCAGCCAGCCTAGGCGGGCAGTTGCAACGGAAGCCTGCTGTTTACTCTAGCTCCGTGGCTGCCAGCTGCCATCTTGGCTGGGTTAATTTTCATACAGCTGCTCTGACTAGCTGGTGGGCATGGCTTAGGCATCCCAGAGAGATGGTTAATTTTATATTACTCTTTTATTAGATTAGATATATTTTTTTAAGGAGATTGCTTTATGAACATTTTTAAAGAGGCTATGCTATTAGTTTTAATTTTCCTCTAAGTGTGTCCATCCAGATATATTTATTTTGGTTTTAATTAATACTTTCTCCTACTTAAATAAAATTCTTTTTGATGTACTCATTTTCAAAATGATGAACAGCACACAGTGATGTTTCTTGTTTTTTAATTAAATAGCATAAGCTTGCTCCTACAGCTATACACACACACTCATATATTCCATTGCTTCTAAATGATGTGTAATTCTCCATCCTGTGTACTTAGTTCATGTCATCCACTCCAAATGAGAGACTCCAGGTTCCACCTGAGCTGAGATAGGGTGAGTCAGCTAGGGCACAATAAATAGACACTCTCAGGGTACTTGCACTATCCTGTACTCATGTTCAACATGACGATGAGAGTGAGTGCCTCATTGAATTTTGCACCTGAGTTGCCTTACCTATATCACCTTAACCCTTGACCTTAGTCCTTTCTGAAAGAATAAATACAATATTTCTGGGAAAACCTTCAAAAGTTTCCTGAGAACTCTGTGAGAAAAGCGTTGGATTATATACCCAGTTAAAAAAAAAAACAAAAAAAACAAACCCCTGCTGTATATAAGGTATATGTGTACATAAATTGACTTACTAGGACTAGATTATTTTTCTAAACATCCACAACAATCTACATTGTATTAGATATGCATGAAAGTTCCTATTGCACTGTTGCATCATTAGTTATTATTTGATGCTCTAATGTTAGCCAAACTAATGGCTCTACTGTGGCATCCTTTCATGTTTTAATTTACATATTTATGATTATTAATGATTCTATAACTTCTCTTTATGTATACTAGAGACCTTTTTGTCAATAATCTTTTGAAAATGCCTTGTCAGATCTTTCACACATATTTGTATGGGAACTGATCTTTTCCAAAGAGTTTTCCTTATTCCAGGTATTAATTCTTAATTGATTTTAGATGTTACAAATAACTTCCCTCAAATCTGTTATATGTTTATTAACCTTGTACTTAACTGCCTGTCATTGAAATCTCTTGATGTAATCTGATTTGTTAATTTTCTTTCTTTTGGTTTATACTTTTACATTTTTGTTTAAGAAGTTCTTCCTATTATCCTAAATAGTTTTGTATATTTTCTTTTATCAGCATTATATTTTTGCCTTTTATATTTAGGAAGAATACTGATATTTAATGTTAAAAATTAAAAAAGAGACTATGTAGAAATGTATTATTTTACTTTATTCTTTCCACCACCAAATATCACCTCATTTAGGACTTGTTAATCCATCTGGAGTCCATCATTACTCGTGGTGTTAGCTAGAGTGATTGAATGGATTCTGTTCACTGCTATTTCATTTTCTTCCAATAATGGAGTGATAGGTCAAAAACGTATTGAGACCTCCCACTACAGCAAAAATATACATTTCTATCCCCCATTGACTTTAGCATTGCCCACGTGACTTCCTTTGACCAAACTAATATGGCAGATATGAAAAGGTAAAATGTCAAGCAGAGAGTTTGAAAGGTATCACATATTTCCATTTGCCCCTCTTGCCTTCCTGCTATCAACTTGGAAAAGAGCAGGCCTCAGTAACAGCTATTCCTTAACACCTCAACTTCAAAATTAGAGATACATGGAACAACCCTGACACCAAGCCTAGCTGATCTCCGCCAAATACAGACTGAATATCCAATCCATGAGCAAGAAATGTGAGTTGCCCCTGCAAAACCTGAACAAAGATATAATGTCTTTTCATTCTTCCTCCTACAGAGAGCTTTTTTCTGGGAGGATGACATGAAGAAGCATAATAAATTTAAAAGTTTCAAAAAAGGTCTACAGAGGTACTTTTATAAAAGGATAGAAATGACCCCCTTCATGTTAAAGAGTAATTTTCCAGATGTGAAGCTAATCATGAGCAGTTTAAGAGATCCTAGGGTTTCCATTAACTACTAAAGCACAATGTTACATTTTTCTAATAGAAGTATACTTTGAGAATGTTGAATACACACACAGTTCTCGAGAAAGTGTACAATTGGGGTGTTGAGGTCATAATTAACTGTGTAATGTGTGCTTTGGAAGTTTATCTAAAAAAATGAAAGTTAGACATACTCACTGACAAATTTAAATTGTTGACTGACAATTTATTTAATTATAGGACCTATCTGTATGCAGTCATTATTTCCTGGAAAATCTCCAAGAAAAATCCAGCAATATAGGTGGTCAAGCAATGATTGATGATCACAACTTTGACAATTAGAAATACTTTATTCATGGCTCAGTTTCTTCAGTTAATTGAGTTATTTAATTTACTCACTGATTTTTGTCTCCCCTATTTGGTAGTCTTGAAAACATACAGTAGTACTACTATTGCCCAGGGAGAGGGAATAATGTAAAATAACTCCACAATTTTTTTCTTATTTTTTCCACCTCTCTTTTTTAATCTTTAAAATTCTATTTTCTTAACTACTTAAGTCATAGCTCTGAAAATTAAAGGCATTGTTGCTAATGTGAGAAAGTGCATAAATAAAAAGACAGTATACCTAAAGATTCTGTTGCTCTCACCCTAAAACATTCCACATAGTGAGCAAAAAATAATAAATACCTAATGCATATTTCATCATATTTGCTAAATATATCAATGTCATTTTCATAAAGATCATTACCAATTAAGGAAGAATAATTGCTTTTCATCTCCCAATAGGCCCACAGATTACTATCATAATAATAATCATTATTGGACAGTATGTACCAGGATATTGTACTAAATGTAGTTGTCAGAATCAGGGAGGTTCTGCTGCATTAACAAATTCTGAAATATCAGGGACTTACTACTAGGAAAGTTTATTTTTCATTTATGAAAAATTCAAGGCACCTAGGTAGGAATTTCCCTCCATTTCCTGATGTCTGCCTTCCATGGTTTCTAGGATTGCCAAGGCAGGCAAGGGAGAGATGGAAGAGAGGAAGAAAGACATTAACTCTTAAATGCCTCAGACTAGAGATGACATATTATATCTGCTCATATTCCCACTTTCTAGAACACAGTCCTGTGGTCCTATACTAACTCTGAATTAGGCTAATGAATGTTGTCATTCTATCTGCCCAGAAGTGAAAATAGCCAGCTGAAATTTAGAATTGTTTTATTAAATAGATAAAATGTTATCTTTTGAATCCATTCAGATTCACATTAACTTACTTTCATGATTACTAAACTGCAAGCAATCTCAGGCTTTTATTTCAAAATCAAGACTACCTTCTCCACCTGCCACCAACTGAGTGATCATGGAACTGTTGGAAAAGTTCTAAAATATAATGTGGTTACAGAAACAGATGAGCTAATTGGCCATGATTATGTGGCCCAAGTACATTTAGCCCCTCTCCAATATTTGCTTTTAGACAAGGGCTTTAAGGAAACCTCTTTCCTTGTTGGAGGGCCACCATGCCCAGAATTAGAAAGTTCTGGTGTTCACAAGTTCAGTAATCTTCACTATCCATCAGAAATAGGAATAAGTAGAAAGGTTTTAGCAGTCATTATTAGGATAATAATTATAAAGTGAAGTATAGGGGCTTTTGTAAAATGGAGGTTTAGAAAGAAAAATAAGACAACAGGAATGACAAAGACAAAAATGCCCAGCCGGTATGGCTCAGTAGTTGAGTATTGACTATGAACCAAGAGGTCAAGGCATATGCTGGGGTTGTAGGCTCGATCCCCAGTAGGGTGCATGTAAGAGGTAGTTGACCAATGTTTCTATCCCTCTCCCATCCTCTTTTTCTAAAATCAATAAAGACAAAATTAACAATAATAGCAAAAGAAAGAAGTTAACAGATTAACTAAAGTGAAGAAGAGCAGAGAGACTCTCACCATCTCTAACGATACAGAAACTTGAAGACTTTTTACTCTACCCCATTTCTTCCTCTCTTCTTGTCTTTTATCTTGCTTTGTTTATTCTTTTCCCTTCTCTGGGATTGGTCTTCTTCACAAGTATATAGAAATATCACTGAAAAATTCTCTAGCTTTAAAAAGCTTAAAAGGGTGAATTCAGTCATCAAATTTAGCAAACTTGCTAGATTAATCTTTAAGAGTAAAAAAAAAAAAAAAAACTAACAAAGTGTCTCTCTATTTCCAGCTTCCTCCTTCATTCTTCTACTCTGACCTTCTTTCTTTCAAACACTCTCCCTTTGTCATCTTAATAAAAGCAATCGAATGAACATCAATCAATGACCTTCCCTTACTGTGAGGGATGAAACACATAATCAGGCCTTTAATCTAAGCATCAAAAGAAGGACTGTTCAAGCAAGCATGTGCCAAGCTGCTGCAGGCGAATGCCAGGCACACCTATGTATCTCGCTATTTTTAGTGACAACATCCAAAGTAATTTCAGCAGTTGATAAAAACTAAATGACTTCCCACAAAATTACCATTAGAGAATTTCATGTTTCCATAAAAGAGGCACTAATTACCACAGGAATTCGGGGACAGATTCATATTTTTCTTCTAAATGACACAAAACACTGTAAGCTCTAGTTAGTATCATCTTGTCATGAGTTCTTTTAAAATTTAAATATAGACCATTTCGAAGCTCATTTTGCAAAGCTCATGTTTGAAGAATCATGAATGGCATATTTACGCCATAAGCAATTCTTAAAAATACATGTACAGGGTTTATTTCAGTCCCAAATCAAAGATGTGTGCTAAACTTGTGCTGAATAATCACCAGAGAGAATTTCATATCCAAGCCTCTGATTTTATCCTTGACTCCCTATCAACAACAATGAAGTTTTTCTGTAAATGGAAAGAATTTAAACATGCAACTTCCAATGGTAGGGCTGCAAAGTTGTCTTCCTACTGAAGGCACCAAACCTGGATAGAAGAGAAGGGAAGTTTTATTTTATTAGGTTATTACAGACTAGGGGCCCTGTGCACAAATTTTTGCACCTTGAAAGGAACTGTGGGCTGTGAGACTGCAGTGGGCACAGGGACAGCTCTCAGCCCATCCTCTGTGCCCCTGCCCAGTCCCCGTCTCCCCACAGCCCTGCTCCCACAGCCGCCGTTCCCGTGCTCTGACAGCACCAGCCCCACTTGCACCTGCTGATGGCACAGAGCAATTGGGGCCAGTGCCAGCAGCAGGTGCGAGTGGTGGCTGCTGCCCCAATTGCCCCTCAGGAGCAGGGGGAGGCAGAGAAGCCCTCAGGGGCAATCAGGGCTGGCAACTGCCACTCGCACCCAACAGCACTGAACAATCGGGGCAAGCGCCGGGCACTGGCAGTGGATGCGAGCACTGGGCAGGACTGTGGTGCGTGGGAGCAAAGTATTTTCAGTAACCACCAGAGGCTCGTCCTTATGACAACGACCGGCGCCCTGCCTTGATCTAGCGTCCCTGCTCACCTGCTCCATCATCCCACCATGGCCAATGCCTGCTATGTTCCGCATTCTGCCACCGGCTGCCAAAGCCCATCATGTTCCATGCATGCCCCTGGAGGTCAGCCCATGTCATAGCAACTGGTTCAGTTGTTCCACCATTCGGTCTATTTGTATATTAGCCTTTTATTATATAGGATTGTTGCCTTGAGATTATAGTATTTCTGGGATATAATAAGATCAATTTTTCATGTTTTAAAGTGTCCTTTTGCTATATTGTATTTTTAGAATAAAAATGCTATAAGGTCCTTCATATGAGAATACTTCTTTTGAGATTAAAAATAGTGAGCACTACAGGCATTCCATTAACTACAACACTGGCCTTAATTGCAAGGTACATTAAGTCATGGACTGAATACAACCATACTTTGAATATAGTCTGTTGTTTCTTGGAGCATTTAATCCTATTATAGGCAATTTCAAATCCATTTCCCTATTTGTAAGCTGAGCTACAATTTATCCAATTATTATAGTTTGTCACAGAACTATGTTACCAGTGGATATTCAGTAAATACTAGTACAATGATAATAATTATGAACTGCATTGTATAGATATTCAATAACTGCAAATGAAAATATATTCTCATATACTTCTAACATAAAGAAATATAACTCTGAGTTTAGAGTCATTAAGTAGCCACTTAATATATATAAATGGCAATGACTCACATACATAAGATTGACACAATATCCGCAAAGTCCAGGAGTAAAACTGAAAAATATTAAGATCCTTTGCATTAAAAATTTAACTATTAGTTTCAATGGTATTGTAAGATAGAGTCTTAAAAATGGAGGCGTATAAAAAATTCTTCTATGTCTGTTCATTAGAAAGAATCGGCATGTTATTATTTTAAAACTTAGGTCAATTTCTCTAGTTTTCCTTTAAAAAGTAAAATAGTGAAAAATAAGTGAAAAAAAATTTTCTTAAATGCCAACTACTTGTGAGACACTGTTCTCTTCTCTTGAAGTTCAAATATGAAATGCATTCTCCTTGCCCTTAAAAATGCTCCTTAAAGAGCATACTCTGGGAGTAAGCAGAAAACTGTATTCCAAGTCAACAAAATAATTATTATGAAATAGATATGTAAGGAATATAGACAAGTCTAAATACTTAAGGTTTCCTTTTCTACTACCTCACAGCAGCTGATTTATATTGCTTTTGAAGTTATGAAGATTACAACAAAAGATATAACTTCACTATGAATTATTTAAGTTTTAAACAAGGGAAGATTCAGGGGGGAAACCAAAAACAGAGTGTCTATGTCTCACTCTGTGAAATTATATTGCCAATCTCTTCTACTTGGTCTGGACTTGAATGAAAATAGAAGAATTAGCGGAAATTAAAAATTGAGTTCTGTAAGGTGTGCACTCTACAAAACTATCTTGCAAAATGGTATGGCAAGAAAAGATGCAGCCTAAATTCCACATGCAGAACCAGGCACCTTAGCATTGGGTCTTGTTAATGGGCTTTATCAAATTCAGGTAAAAGATTTTTATGAAATAAAGACAGCTCTGAGTTTTAGGGCCCCTGATACTGGGCATGACATCAGAAATCTGCTCCTAGAGAGAATCCCCAGAGCTCTATTTAGGAGCATAAATATTAAAATTAAAACACTTCAGAAATATTAATGTGGCTCCTATGCAAAGAGCACATACAAATTTATAAAACATTCCATATTTTTATATCCTATATTCATGGATCAGGAGAATACTATTAAAATGGCCATACTACCCAAAGCCATCTACAGACTGAACACAATCCCCAACTAGATACCAAAGAAACAAAGAAATGAAAGAAACAATCCTAAAATCTGTAGGGAACCACAAAAGAACCCAATAGCCAAAGCAATCCTGAGAAAGAAAAGAACAAAACAAGAAGTATCACATCTCCTCATTTAAAACTACATTACAAAGCTAGAGTAATAAAAACAGTATGGTACTGGCACAAAAGTAAACAGGTATACCAATGTAACAAAATAGAGAGCCCAGAATTAAGTCCTGGCATATGCAGGGAGCCAAGTAAACCCAATAGGGAAAGAATGATCTCTCCAATAAATGATGCTGGGAAAGCTGAAGATATAGGTACATGGAAATGAAATTGGATTCCTATCTCATCCTGCTCACAAAAAGTAACTTAAAATTAATCAAAGACTTAAACACAGGAATTGATACCATAAAAGTCCTGGGAGAACACATCGGAAATAAGCTCATTGATATTGGTCTTGGCAATGATTTTTGGATATGATGCCCAAAACACAAACAACATAAGCAAAAATCAACAAATGGTACTACATCAAACTCAAACGTTTCTGCAGAGCAAAAGGAACAATCAACATCAACAAAATAAAAAGACAACTTACAGAATGGGATAAACACTTTCAAGCATATTGGATAAGGGCTTAATATCTAAAATATATTAAGAACTCATACAACTTAATAACATAAAAACAAACAATCCCATTAAAATTTGGCATAAAAGCTAAATAGACATTTTCCCAAAGAAGAAATCAAAATGGTCACAGGCACATGATGAGATGCTCAATATCACTAATCATTAGGCTAATCCAAATAAAAACCATGATGAGATCCCCTCTCCTACCTGTTAGAATGGCTACCCTTAAGGAAATAAGAAACAATAACATGCTGATGGATATGGGAAAAAGAGAGCCTTTATACACTGTTGGTGGGGATGCAAACTGGTCCAGTCACTGTGGAAACAATATGGAAGTTCCTAAAAAATTAAAAACAGATTGACCATAAAATCCAGCAATTTTGCTTCTGGATTTATACCAACAGAAATGAAAACAGGATTTCTATGAAATACATGCATTTAGTACATGTTTATCAGAGCATTATTCACAATCTCCAAAAGATGGAAATAACCCAAATGCCCAAAAATAAATGAATTAAAAAAATATGGTGTATATATTATTCAGCCATAAAGAAAGGAGATACCCTGCCATTTGTGACAACATGGATGGACCTTGAGCACATTATGCTAAACAACTCAAATAGGGAAAGACAGGTACTCTATGATATCACTTGTATGTAGTTACCGTGGGATGAGGGTAGGAACAACTGACAGTGTTTTAAGAGTATGTATTTTTAATAAATAGTAAATAAGACATAGAGATCTAGTGTATAGTATAATGAATATATAATTGCATAATTTGATAAATATTGCTACAATGGCAATCATAGTATTTAAAGGTATCAAAATAACATACTGTGTATTTTACATTTACACAATGTTACATATCAAGTTTAGTTGGAAAAAAAAAAGAGATCACCAGAACAGAACAGGAGCCCAGAATCAACCCAGATATATATAGTCAATTAATTTACTACAAAGGAGCCAAGAATACACAATGGAGAATGGATAGTCTTTTCAATAAATGGTGTTGGGAAAACAGGACAGCCACATACTAAAAAATGAAACTGGACTCTTTATCTTGTACCATACACAAGATCAACCCCAATGGATTAAAGATTTTACATATCAATGTCTACTTAGACTTAGTATCACATCTTTTAGCAAACTATACTATACTGAACAGTATAATCCCATTTATATGTCCAACCTTTATACTACTGTTATATTTTGCATCTAAAAGCATTATAAGTCCCACAATGCAATGTTATAATTTTCACTTAAAAAAAAAAAAGAGATCCTCAAAATGAGGCCAAGCATTCTAAAGAATTCATCCACACTCATCTCATGAAGGTCACAATCCCAGTAATCAAGTTCAGAATCCCTTGGATAATATATCTGTTCATCTCACACTTCACTTTTGGATCAGATGTGAAACAACCAAGATCCTACAAGATCTCTTAGGAAACCCATCTTACTTAATAAATGTAGCCAGTGGTAGATCTTCGACCTATGAACCAGAAGGTCACGGGTTCAATTCTTGATCAGGGCTCATGCCCGGGTTGCAGGGCTTTATCCTCAGTGTAGGGGTGTACAGAAAGCAGCCAATCGAAGACACTCTCTCATCATTGATGTTTTTATCTCTCTCCCCCTCTCTCTTCCTCTCTGAAATCAATAAATAAATTTAAATGTTAATTACTGGGGGGGAAAATTTTCCATATGGCAAATGTTTACTTATGCCAAAGTAACCCCATGAGTCTTGCTTTAACCTTGGGGAATGTCATACTTTTTTTTTAAATTTCTTTATTGATTAAGGTATTACATATGTGTCCTTATCCCATACATTGTTAAACACCATTTCCCAAATAGTGAATCCTGAAATCTCCTTCTACACACTTTTACACTCTAATCCAATTGGTCTCCAAAATACCTTCTCTGGATTCCTTAGGTAGTGATTAGACATACTAGAAGCTTTTAAAAATAAGTGCAGCCCTTACCAGGTTGCTCAGAAGATAGAGCACCGGCCTGCAGACTCAAAGGTCCCAGGTTCAATTCTGGTCAAGGGCATGTACCTTGGTTGCGGGCACATCCCCAGTGGGGAATGTGCAGGAGACAGCTGATCAATGTTTCTCTCTCATCAATATTTCTAACTATCCCTCTCCCTTTCTTGCTGTAAAAAATCAATAAAGTATATTTTTTATAAAGTGCAGATAATGAAATTTTTTAGTTATGTATATTTTTTAAATTTTATTGTTTAAAGTATTACAAATAGGAGTGCATATGTCTCTTTTTTCCCCATTGACCTCTCTCCAGCCTTCCCTATCCCCCAGCACACACACACCCAGTATCTTATGTCCATTTGGTTATGCTTGCATGCATTTATACAAGTCCTTCAGTTTATCTCCTATTCCATCCTCTCCCCAGCCTTCCTGCCGTAGTTTGACAATCTGTTAGATGCTTCTTTGCCTCTGTATCTATTTTTGTTCATCACTTTATAATGTTCTTTATATTCCACAAATGAATGAGATCGTGTGATAGTTATCTTTCACTGATTGGCTTATTTTGCCTAGCATAATGCTCTCCAGTTATTACACTTCTATAAAATAAGGAATTCTTACCATTTGCAACAGCATGGATGGAACTGGACAACAGAATTTTTAAGCAAAAAAAAAAATGGCTTGCTTTAAAACTGCCCTGTTGTCCCAGAGTGTAAAGACCCTGTCTTGTAATTATGTAGTCCTGAGATAGTCAAACACTGGGTCCAGGCATTGGCAGGCCCTCAGAAACAGCTTGTCTGGATCTCTCATTTTCTTCCTTTGCTTCACTGACTCCTTCTCAGGGGATACTACTTCATATTCCACCATCGAGGGGTCCTCCTTGTGAATATCTATATATATAAAAGGCGAATATGCTAAGTGTCCCTCTGCCTGTCCAATTGGTGACTATGACATGCACTGACCACCAGGAAGCAGATGCTTAATGCAGGAGCTGCCTTGACGCACACTGGCCATTTACAGAGAAACAGCAGTGTGGACCTGGTGCTGACAAAGCAACACTCATCTTCCTTCAAGAAGGACACAGGCCCCACCATCACTGCGAAGCAACACCCTACCAAATCGAATCCGATAATGCCGAGACTCCATGGCACAAAATGCAGCCCACAGCCCAGCCCAGCCTGGAAACAGAGGCTGTGTGTGACGGGTAATGACATCACGTAGCAACGCTTAGCTGCTTCTTCCTAGTGACTAGCCTCCTTGCAGTTTCCTCAGCCCAGGAATATGACTTGCTTTATAACCAGGTTGAAACATTGACACTTTAATCAAATGTCTGTGAAGCATTTTCCCATACCTCATCTCATTTGATCCTCACAGAAGTCCTGGAGTAGGTAGATAGGAGACTCGATGGAATCCTATTTTATTTTCATTAGTAGGAAAATGGATTTAGAAAGCTTAGAAACTTGACCTGACTGAAAAGAAGAAATGGTAGACCTTGAAAATTACTTCACATTTTCTCACTGTGCAGAATATAGTCAAACACTGCTGCAGTTAAATATTTTACCCTTTGTTCTCCTGAATGATCTACAATAATAATCTGCTTTGTGTCGATATTTACTGCTGTGTTGCTGACAATTACCTGAAAGAGAAGTTGGGGTGCTTCACTGGGCTGGAAATAGTTTAGTTAAATCACAAACAGGTCTAATTAAGAAAGTTTATTCTAAATCTATAAAAGGTTGACTCGTGCATATGCAATACATATAAAGTTCTTGCTGGCGCCAATCGCATGCATGTGTTTCCATCTGTCATTGTTGATCATGAATTTGGTTGACACTTCTGTTATACAAAAAGGGCAAATAGCAATATTAAAATATTTCTTCTAATTAATTTCCTTTCAATGTGCACGAATTCATGCACTGGGCCACTAGTTAAATATATAAATCATTCGAAGCATGTGCTCAAGAAGACTGAGAGATTTCCATTCTATATTTTACCTAGGCTTCCCCTGGTTTCCTATTTCTTCTTTTTTTTTTCAATTTAAATTTATCTTTATTGTTCAGATTATTACAGTTGTTCCTCTTTTTTCCCCCCATAGCTCCCCTCCTCCCATTTCCTACCCCACCCTCTGTCCCCCGCCCCACTCTCCGCATCCATAGGTGTACGATCATTGTCCATTCTCTTCCCGCACCCCCAACACCCTTTACCCCTGAAAATTGTGAGTCCACTCCCTTTCTATGCCTCTGATTCTATTCTATTCACCAGTTTATTCTGTTCTTCAGATTTCTTATTCACTTGATTTTTAGGTTCACTTGTTGATAGATATGCATTTGTTGTTCATAATT
>PVJC01041010.1:0-15548 GCA_004026665.1 Murina feae | reverse complement strand
CCTGACCACGAGGTGGGGTTTTCCCTGCTTTCTGGTGGCTGGAGGAAGATGGGCAGTAGGCAAGCTTGGGAGGCAGGCCGCCCGCAGCCCTGGTCACAGCTCAAAAAAGAGAACAACATGCAGGGGAGGGCAAGAGTCTGAGAGATCATCATAGAGGGGGTGCCTGCTCCAAGCCTTGATGGTGTGCCTGGGGACAGGCCCCCAGCAGGTAGACACACACAGGAGGACTGCTTCAAGCCTCTGATGCGGCTGGGGGCAGGTCCCCAGTTGCCACACACACACATACACACACACACACACACAAAAGGCGCCTGGCAGACTGGGGCCATCATAGGACATCCACTGAGGGGTCCCAGACTGTGAGAGGGCACAGGCTGGGCTGAGGGACTCCCTCCACCCCGAGTGCACAAATTTTTGTGCACCGGGCCCCTAGTCTGATAATATATATAGAAGCTGAATGAACATATGTATACCCTTTGGAACAACAATTCCACCCCTAGGTGTATGCCCAAGTGAAAACGGTGTATATGTTCATCAGAAGAAATGTACAAGAATGTTCATTGTAGCACCCTATATAATAAAAGGATAATATGCAAATTGACCAAACTGCAGAATGACCAATCGCTATGATGTGCACTGACCACCAGGGGGCAGATGTTCAATGCAGGAGCTGCCCCCTAGTGGTCAGTGCACTCCCATAGGGGGAGCACTGCTCAGCCGGAAGCCAGTCTTATGGCTAGCAAGTGCAGTGGTGGTGGTGAGAGTGGTGGGAAGAGGGACTAAGCTGGCAGTCAGACATCCCTGGAGGGCTCTTGGACTGCAAGAGGATGCAGACCAGACTGAGGGACCCTTCCAAGTGTGCAAATTTCAAGCACCTGTCCTCTAGTTAATTATAATAGTTAAACTGGACAATTCAAAGTCTCATAAATAGCAAAAATGATTGCACACTGGTGTGGCTCAGTGGTTGAATGTCAAACTATGAATCAGGAGGTAATGGTTTGATTTCCTGTCAGGGGACATGCCCAGATTGAGGGCTCAATCCTTAGTGGAGGCAGCTACTCAATGTTTCTATCATCATTGATTTTCTCACTTTCTCTCTCCCTCTCCCTTTCTCTCTGAAATCAATAAAAATATATTTTTAAAATAGTAAAAATTATTTTAAAAATTCAATAATTCACTGTAATTACATATAATGAAATACAATAGAATACAATACAATACAATAATCAACTTCAACAAAGAATATGAATGATTCCACCAGCGTATGCTGAGTTAAAACAGCCAAACAGATCCTAACATTATTATGCTGGCAGGTAAATGTGGAAAGAATCCAAGACTCTTCTGATATTAAAACCCAGAATAGTGTCATCTTTGGAAGGAGAGGAGTGGTATTTTATGAGGACTGAAGGAGGGGCTAACATTGCTATATTTCTTGAATGGGAGGTATTTATGTGGGTATATTCATTTTGTGGTTGACCTATACACTTTTGTTCACTTTTCTATATGCAGAAATATATACTTTTAAAGGTTTCTTTAAAACTATACTTCCAAATCTTAAATTATGTTTTCCTTATTGTATAATCCTATCTAATAAAAGAGTAACATGCAAATTAGGCATCACTCCATGACAAAGATGGCCGCCCTCATGACCACAAGATGGCAGTGCCCATAGCCACAAGATGGCTTCCCCCCTGGACACAAAATGGTGGCGCCCATAGCCACATCCTATCTAATAAAAGAGTAACATGCAAATTAGGCATCACTCTATGACAAAGATGGCACACAAGATGGCTGCGCCCAGTCCAGCTCAGCCCCACCACAAAAGTGGTCAGGCCTATTTGCCAGGCAGGTGGCGGGAGCCTGAGGGACAGAACAGGCGATCAGAGGAGGTTGGGATCCCCTGCCCAGGGCAGAAGCTTTTGCCAGAGGGCTCAGGCATGGGCAAGGGTGGAGCCAGTGATCGGAGGGGGCAGGGGCAGAGCCAGTGATTGGAGGGGGCATGGGCAGAGCTGGTGATATGAGGGGTATGAGGGTGCCGTACCCAGGCATAAGGCCTGGGCCAGAAGCCTCAGGCCTGGGCAGGGACAAGGCCAGAGATCACAGGGGCCTGGACTCTGCAGAGCCAGCAATTGGAGGGACAGGGATGGAGCCTGTGATTACAGGGGTCTGGGCACCAGTGGAGCCTGCAAAGCAGGGGCCTGAGGGCCCCCTGCCCAGGCCTGTAGCCTTGGCCAGAGGCTTCCAGTGGAGCAAGGGCAGAGCTGACAATGGCAGTGGGCAGGATTATAGCTGGTGATAGCAGAGGCCTGTGCTCTGTGAAGCCAGCGATTGGAGGGTCTTCTGCCCTGGCATGCATCCTCAGTGAGAGACTGCAGGCCTGAGCATGGGCAGAGCCAGTGATTGCAAGGGTCTGGGGGTCCCCTGCCCAGGCCTGCATCCTCGGCCAGGGGTTACAGGCCTGGGCAGGGGTGGAGCTGGGATTGGAGGGGCAGGGGTGAAGCTGGTAATGGGTGTGAACTACAGAGGACACACCTTTTCTGACCGCTCATTGGCTAAGCTCCCTATATGCCACTGGTAATATTCTTAGTACTTGGGTAATAAGAATCCTTAAAGGTGATCTAGGATTTTTCCACCACACTCCTAGAAAAAAAATGAAGGTCCACTGCTGGAGGGCTAAGAAATGTCATATCCTGCCCTAGCCAGTTTAGTTCAGTGCATAATGTCTCAGCCTGCTGACTGCAGGGTCTGGGTTCAATTGTGACCAGGGGCATGTACCTAGATTGCAGGCTCCTCCCTGGCTGGGGCCCAGATCAGGGCATATGCAAGAGGCAACCAGTCAAAAATGTTCCTCTCACTTTGATGTTTCTCTCTGTTTTTCCCTTCTCTTCCACATTCTCTGAAAATCAATGGAAACACATCCTCAGGTAAGGATAAAAAAGAAAGAAAGAAATGTCATATCCTATGAAAGACATCTTGAAAATGCCTAAAGAAAGTTGTCATTTCTTCATGGTGAAGAGACTAGAGTCTGTGTTGATGAAACACTTTGGTGGCTGTGGTGACTGGCAGTGGCTGCAGCAGAAAGGAGATGGGGCTGATGGCTTCCTCTAATTAGCCTGGTTGCCTCCCACAAAGGGATGCCAGACTGCAGCTTAGGCCCATTCCCCAAGGGGATCAGGGAGCAGGCCTAAGCCATCAGTAGGACACCCCCTGAGGGCTCCCAATATTTGAGAGGTGGCAGTCTGTTCTGAGGAACTCCCTCCCCCCAGTGCACGAATTTCATGCAACTAGTCAGTAAATATTCAAAAAAAAAAAAATACAGAGTCTATATACTCTTAAGGTCATCCTGATTTAAAAAATATATACAATATATACTAGGTACATGTTAAATATTAACTTAGAATGGTTAGAACAGGTCAATGATGGAAAACATCCAAAATCCTAAGTATACTAAAGTATCTTCTATATATATAAAGAGCCAGGGTCCATGACATCCACAATGACCAGAGGCTGGACTGAACACCAGGCTGTGTGCACAGCAGGCTTGGTGGGAGGGGACTTGTGGCAGCAGGGTCAGGGGTGAGGGGTGGAGGGTGGCCTGTACTCCCCACATGGCTGGGGCAGTTGTGAGCACTCCTGATGGCACACATGCACTGTTTCAGCTCAGCCTGCAGGCTCTGCTTGGCCTCATTTATAGAAGTGCAGGCACCACCACCATGCCACACTCCCGCTTCTGTCAGTCCCACCAGCCTTGAGGGCCCTCCCTGAGCTATTTCCCTGAGAGATCCCACCCTCTGAGCGCTTCTGGCTCCTGAGGAGGCTGATGGCACTGCAGGCAACATTTGGTGGCCATTATTCTGTCTACACAGTATGAATCAGAAAGAATAAAGTGAAAATGGACAATGGCAACAAACATTTAAATCTGGAAGGGGGGGTGAATGTGGTCTGTGCCTTAGCAGCCTGAGGACATTGCCCCTGAAGTGAATCCTAAGCCAGGAGTGAGAAAAGCGAAAGGGTTTTTCTCAGGGGTTACTCCACAAAATCCCCAAAGATACTTGTGTTAATGAATTAAGTACCTCTGGAAATGGGAGCAAAGTTGGGGCCAAAAACAAGAGGATTGGTCTACAAAGGGTTCTAATCCTCAGATTTCCTTCTCCACTCCTCACAACTGGGCAGCTGCCCTGCCCCCGCCCCAACGATGTCATAAGGGTCATTTCCTGAGAGGATAAAACAGGGTCTCTGAGCTGAGGACACACCAGGACAACTGAGAGGGGCAGCCCTGTGACCCACCAGTGGCTTATTTGCTCCATCCTTAATGCAAGAAGCTCGCCTCCTATCCCATAATCTGGGGCGCCCGCCCCTCTGGCTCCCAGTCAGTGAAGCCAGGGCTAAATTCTCCAGACAAGATACTCCAGAATTTATTCCCTTCCATCTCTGACTACACTAATAAGTATTTTGTTACTGTTGTTTCATTTCCTGTTTGTTTTCATTTTCTTCTCCCTGCATACTGTTTTCTCCAAATTGTGTTTTTTTTTTCCTGTTTGTATTAGTTCTCTTTCAGGATCCAACTCACCAAGGAAAGAATACCTAAATGGGTTGGCATCAGAGATTTCCCAACAAAACAGCCCAACCCCAACTTTCTATTGAGCCCCTGAGTCAACCAGCCCTCATAACCCATTCCCCCCGCAACCTCTCCACCCCCCCACATAGGGATACTCAGCATCTTGCTTTCACAAACGATTTTTCATATTCTTTAAGCAATTGTAGGAAAATGCAAGGTCTTAAGTAGTCAGTATAATGGCTCTTGACAATTGTATACACCTGCGCAACCCATACCTCACTCAAGATATAGCACATTTCATCATGCCCCAGTCAACACCTCCTCGCAACAGAGGCAACTGCTGTGCTATTCTATATCTTAGACTTGAGCAGATAACCAGGGATCATCAATATTTGAGAAAAACTTTAATATAACAAAAACAAACAGAATTTTGAGGAAACAATATGCAGGAGGGGGGACTTAAAACAAAACTATTATTACTATATTCAGACTTAAAAAAATATATTGCACATGTGAAATAAAAATTAGATGCTGTTTTTGGGGGAAACACTCTGAGAATGAAAAAGCAAAACAAAAGAGTTCTTTGACTTAGATAATATCTTAACAGAAATGCAAACTTATTTAAAAGGTGTTAGCAGCCCTGACTGGTATGGCTCAGTTGGTTAGGCATCAGACCCTGCACCAGGAGGTTGCCAGATTCCCTGTCAGGGCAAATGCCCCAGTTGTGGGCCTATTGATGTTTCTCTTTCTCTCTCTCTCTCCCATTCCCTTTCTCTCTCTCTCTAAAAATCAATAAACTATCCTTTAAAATTAAAATAAAATAAAATAGGTCAGCAAACTACAGCCTGCAGGTCAAATCCACTTCCACCTGCTTTTTAAATAAAGTTTTATTGGAACACAGCTATACCCATTTGTTTTTGTTTTTTGTGTTTTTTTCATTTTTTTATTACATAAAGTATTACAAAGATTAGTACATATATCTCTTTTTCCCCCTGCCCTTCCCCCAGCCTCCCCTACCCCCCAGTGTTTTGTGTCCATTGGTAATGCTTAAATGCATGCGTAAAAGTCCTTTGGTTGATCTATTACCCCCCCCCTCCCCAACCCACCTTGTCCTTGTTGCTGTAATTTAAATCTTCCTTGTTGAGAATATTACAATGTCTCCTTTTTTCCCCTTCATTGCTCCTTCCACCCTGTTCCTGCCCTGCTGCAGGCCTTTACCACCCTATTGTCTGTGTCCATAGGTAATGCATATCCTATATAATAATCTAATCTAATAAAAGAGTAATATTGAAATTGACCATTTCTGCAGGACACCTAAGCTATGCCCACCAGCCAATCAGAGCGGCTGTATGCAAATTAACTCAGCCAAGAAGGAGGCCAGCAGTCAAGGAGCTAGAGTAAACAGCAGGCTTTGCACCAGGAGTAAACTGTCTGCCAGCCAGCTGGGCTTCTTCAGGCTCAGGCAACATATTTGCAATATTGTTTCAATTATAGAAGCCTCTGAGCTGAAGCAAACATCAGGCTTCCTTTGCACCAGCGATGGAGGAAACTTCCTGCCTAGGCTGGCTGAGGCGACATTCTAACTAAGGCAACATTCTTTCAATTATAGAAGCCTTGGAGCTTAAGCCAACAGGAGGCTTCCTTACCTGCCTAGGCCTTGGCTTAAAGGAACAGTGTATCAATTATAGAAGATAAATAAACCCCGGAAACCTGCTTCTAGCTAGCCTTGCTGGGACATTGGGTCAATGGGAGCTGTGGGGAGCCTGAAAGCCTGAAAATAGCCCTCAGGCCCACACACAAGCTGGCCACACCCCAATGGGATGAGGGACCCCACTGGGGGGCTTGGCCAGCCTGCAAACAGCCATCAGCTCCTCACCCAGGCTGGCCAGATACCCCAGCAGGGACCCAAATCCTGAAGGGGTTGTGGACAGCCTGAAAACACCCCTCAGCTTCTCACCCAGGCTACCCAGGCACCCCACTAGAGACCCAAAACCTGAAGGGGCTATGACAGCCTGAAAAAGGCCCTCAGCCCATCACCTAGGCTGGCCACACCCCAGTGGAGTGAGGGTCCACACTGGGGGACTTGGCCAGCATACAAACAGCCATTAGCTCCTTACCCAAGCTGACCAGGCACACCAGCAGGTGGACATCCCCAGAGGGGTCCCAGACTGCAACAGGGCACAGGCTGGGCTGAGGGAGTTCCCAAGTGCACAAATTTTTGTGCACTGGGCCCCTAGTCATATATAATACAAAGGTAATATGCAAATTAACCCTAACAGCAGAATTACTGGAAATTACAGCTCACTATGACACACAGTGGGCAGATACTCAATGCAGGAGCTGCCCCAGTGGTCAGTGGACTCCCACAGGGAGAGCTCTGCTCAGCCACAAGCCAGGCTGATGGCTGCCAGTACAGCAGTGGTAGTGGGAACCTCTCCCACCTCATCAGCAGCACTAAGAATGTCCAACTGCAGTTTAGGCCTACTCCCCACTGGTAAGTGGACATCCCCCAAGGGTTCCTGGGCTGCCAGAGGGATCTCTGACTGCCAGCTTATGCCCAATCCCCTGAGGAGTGGGCCTAAGCCAGCAGGTGGACATCCCCTGAGGGATCCCAGACTGTGAGAGGGCACAGGCCGGGCTGAGGTACCCTCGCTCCCAGTGCACAAATTTTTGTGCACTGGGACTCTAGTCTTAATAATAAAAGGCTAATATGCAAATGGTCATTAGGCGCAATCAGCAGGAGGCTGTGTCCCTCCCACTGGCAGGGCTTGAAGGGGGCTGGGCTGGCCAGGTCTGGGTCTCACCCAATGGAGGCGGGGACAGCCATGTCTGGGTCTCATGTGATTTCGAGATACGCATGGGTGGGTGGGGACTTGACTATATCCAGTGGTGTGCCCCAGACTCTGACAGGAGGAAGATTTTCATATACTTTTTACTATTTTTTTTCATCTCTGACACTTCTATCATATAGAAAGGGCAAATAGCAATATTAAAATATTTCTTCTAAATAATTCCCTTTTAATGTGCACAAATTTCACACACTGGGCCACTAGTTGGTAAATAAAATAACAAACTTATACAATAGGCCTTAGCCCTGGTTAATTATCCCCACAGCACTTTTCTGTATGAATCTGTCTGAAAAATAAAAGAATGTGATACTCTATTCACGGCAGAGAAACTCGTATATTAAAACTCCTTAGATTGACTTTGTCATTTCAGTGTGTTTATCTTTCACTGAAGGAAGCAGCAATGCAGGAAAATATCTGTAAGAAAATAATGAACAGTTGTACATTTAGATAAGGGATTAAACAAATGCAAAATAAAGCCAAGGTGTTTTTACAATTCTGGTACTTTATAAAATATTGTCTCCACTAATGAAAAGGGAATGTGAAAAAAAGTCAGAATATTAGAATTATTGAAAACAAACCAATTTAAAAAATGAGTATAATAAGCATTTGCTCTAAACAATACTAATTCATTCCTAGTATACAATGTCACATGAGATAAAATTTAATTACCCGCAGGCAAAAAGTTCAGACACAATCATTTTTTTGTAAACTCACCCAGTGCATTTGGTCTCAGTCTGGAGTTTAATACTTTCTATAGTAAAGTGGGGTATACACACAAAATGCTCACTATTTTCAGGGTCTTTGTGCTGAGTCAGGCAAGACAAATCCCAGGGGTAATAAGTGGGGTAAGAATCAAAACAGAACTTGAATTCCTTCAGGCTGACTTACTCCACAGAAACAGGATAAAAAGAAGAAATACTTTACATGGTGTTTCACTCTGGTTTGTTTTTGGCATTTGAGATTTTTTATTTCTTTTTTTTTAATTTTGTATATATAAGGCTTAGAAAGAAAGTTCAGCCAACTAAGAACTGATGTACCACTTTCACATTTTTGGCTGATTTCTCCTGGGTGTTTATGTGTTTGGCCAAAATATAATTAAGTAGTCAGTTTCTTCCTGATTCCCATATTTGAAAGAAAAAGAATGAATTCATGTGATTTAGTAGACTAAATTTGGGATTAAATTATTAAATGATTCTTGCATTTTCAAATTAATTTATCTTGAAGCTATTCTGCATTTCTGAAACTTTATTTTATTACCTTAAGACTTTGCTTTAAAGATTTATCGATATGTTATGGTTGATTGTGGCATAAAATGTACATATATCTCTATGGTGCTTAACATTATGAAATATGCTCTCCATAGACCTCCTTAAAGCTTAAATTTGTAGTCAATGTTCACACTCAGCTGTTCCCAGGAAACCTGGTGAATTTTTACTGCCTTTTTAAAGTTTTTCTGTCCTTGCTTTACTAAAACATCTTAAACAAGAAGTGTACTGTCAGAATACCATTGAAAAGGTGGTGTTGCTGATGGGATATAAATGGGGAGATGAGAAGGAAGAAAAAAGTAGCCAAGCAGATGAGAGGAAAATATTAAATAGTTAAAATTTAAATGACAACATGGGAGGACTCAGCTCAGAGTTCCTTTATCCCAATACTCTAATCCTGATGCACAGCATAGTAGGTGTGCAATAGCATAACTTGAATTAATGATTCTCACAGCAAAACATGGTGGAAAGACAAAAATATAAAACTAGCTTATCCAATTACTATATGTATGACCCTGTGAAGCATTCTTAATCTTCTGAACCTCTGTTTTTCATCAATAAAAGGATGAAAAATAACATCCACCAAAAACTTTCATTGTAAAAGTCAGGAGAGACAATTTATGTAAAGCTTCCAGGAAGTATCAAAACTAGTAACCACCAATAAATGTTTAGCTATTATGTTCTCAAAATGATTGCTTATATACACACTTATGCACCTATATTCAGATGTATAAAAGACATTGAGGCCAAAATAAACTTTCAAAAAGGAAAAAGCATTTTAAGCTGTGCTCATTTCAATATGACTTGTAAAATGTCTACCACTGAACAGGTTTCAGAACCATTTCTTATTTTAAAAATGGCTTTCTGATGGCATAAGAGAAAAAGTCGTGACTGTGGCTGCCAACTTTCACATCTGCACGTCATGAAATAACCAATGGTCCTTATATTAGTAATCATTTTCTTGATGGCTCAGAAAAATTGCCCTAATAGTTATCATTTATTTGAAACTAGAGGCCCAGTGCACAGGTAGGGTTCCTAGCTGCTAGCTGCTGGCTGCCAGCTGGGTACTCCCTCCCTTCCCCTGGCTGGCCCTGCACCCTGGACGAACTCCTGGATAACTCCCAGTCGAAGGGACAATTTTCATACTACACTTTTATTACGTATATAAGATAAGAGAAATTACCTGATCAATAATAGTGCTGATTATACTGTTTAAAGGCATGATGCCTTATATATCTTGAAAAACTGGTATGTAACTTGACATCTTTTATAAATTTAAAAAGTATATAACTATTTCCTTTTTAGTACCTAAGTGACATATAATTTTAATATATTTTTATTGATATCAGAGAGGAAAGGAGAGGGAGAGAGAGAGATAGAAACCTCAATGATGAGAGAGAATCATTAATCGACTGCTTCCTATATGCCCCACACTGAGGATCAAAACTGCAACCCAGGCATATACCCTGACCGTGAATTGAACCCTGTCCTACTGGTTCATAAGTCGATGCTCAACTACTGAGTGACCACAGCTGGGCCCTAAGTTATATATGTTTCACCTAAATAAATACGGCTGCACCCACCAGGTTTGACAGAATTGGTCCAGTTCTGGTCATTATTGAGGCTGTCTCACTTCAAGATTATTCATGGGCCCTAGGAATATATGTAGCTCCAAGAGACTAGGAAATGGGCCTGACACTTGGTGGCCATCACCTTTACTACAATTCCATTTACTATTGTTTCCTTCTAGTCCTTCACTGTATCTTCATACAAGTCACAGAGATACCCTTGACAGTTATCCATAGCCATAGGAGACTCTCACCCACTACTCTCCAGAATCTTCCCAGTAAACATGCATGGCCATTCTCTTCATTTAGAGAACACATATTCAATATCTCACAGAAAATCACCAATGTCAAACCCTCCATCCTCCCAATTTGGTTGTGACTATAGATGTCTTTAAAGTGTAACATTGAGACTCATCCATACTTCTTCATCTCACTATAAAATCCTTATAATTCACTACATAAAGAAACAAAATTTACAAATTAGATGGACCTCAATTTCACTTGTTCCAAATATAATGTCTAATAAATAAAAAAGCTAAAGTACAGAGAGACAGGCTGACTCATCAAAGTCAGATACACTGGGACATGATAGAGATGAAATCCAGTTTCCTCCTTGCTTCCCATAGAGTTAAATGGCTTTTAGCATGAACTCAAATGACTGTAATACAATGATGAAAACATCTAATGCCATTAAAAATGTACAAATAAAGTGCTCTGAGAATTCAAATACAGTAATCATCTTTGGGGAGGAGGTAGGCACATTTCATCTAGATAGCTCGAACTTATTCCTTTGGATGCTCAAATCTATTTTTATATCATTTTATGTAATTTTTAAAAGTATATTAAATCTTTCCCTGCCTTTAAAAAATAGCAACAGCTGTGGCATAATGATAGCTGTGTGCCATCAGTATGAATCGCTATCACAGCATTATTCTCTACAATACACATAACTTTGTGTTCTTAATTTTTCTTCCTTCTTCCTTGTTTAACAACTGTCACTTCATTACTGCCAGTTTGCTTGCCTCTAATAATAGTCTCTTACCCCTTTCTAATTTGTTAGTTATAATCTACATCGGGCTAGAAAACCAGAAAATGCACAAGCATTCTGACCTCGGTTAAGAAAGAATAAACAATCTCTAAGTGAGAGCACATAAATCTTTAAGAAGAAGAAAAGTCCATGGCTTTGGTCTGGGACATGGAAGCTATTTTGGTTACTCAAGGATCTTTTTTACTTATTTGTAAGTTTGCAATTGAGGGAACAGAGTGTGCTGGGACTTAGACCTCTGGTCAAATAGAACATTGCTGTGAATAAACTTTGCAGAAATCTACTAACAAAGGGTTTCACCAAGGATGCCAGAGTACCATTCTGCCAGGTGAATGTGGTTGAAGGTGCAACCAGTTCATGTGGAGACACCTTCCAAACACACTCCAGAAAAGCTCCTGGAATACTTGTTGTCCATGTTTTAAGCTCGAGTACCTGCAAGTCTAGAGTTGTTCTAAATCACACTTTCTATTGACAAAAGCAGATTTCAATCCAGATTCCCTAAAGTGCTAAGTCAATCTGATGTCTCTAAGGTTAAAACCAGGAGTCTCTTCCCCAACATCTGGGTCATCTAAAATGCCTGCAAGTCAGTAATAACATCGTAAGCCCACAAAACTATCAGGCCAGGTCAATATTGCCAGCTTATTTTACCAAAATATAAATTTCTATTTGAAATCAATATTCCTAAGCTTTATCTCTGTGTCAACACAATGTGTTTTTCATCAGTCTCTTGCTGTTTCAATCAACATTTCAAGGAAGAGAGAAATGGTATAGAGGGATCCATTTGGAGAACAAGTAATTTAGCTCAGTGTTGCCAGGGGTCAGGTTAGCCTAAGGTGTTCATTTGCCACTCCCCTAAACTACTGAGACTATTCTACTGAAATATTTATCCATTGAAAGAAAAACCTGTTAAAATAAATTTTTGAACATCTGAACTCTACACTTCTTGTCATATATGTAAAAGGAATGTAAAATTTTTAAAAGAATGCCTCCTTTTGCTTCAGTTTTTCAGTCATTGAACTGCATTTTTTTATAGATCATAAGGGGGGAGTTTTGTGTGTTTCTTTCCAATTAAAATGAGTTGCAGAAAACTAAGAAATGTAACACTTCATTAGCAGGCATTTAATTCCCTAGCTTTTTATTTTTAAGGAAATTAAAAAACCATATGCTCTCTGGTACCATTTGTGTTTTTCAATTGCAGTATACATTAAAACCTAGAACAGGGATATATATATATATATATATATATATGAAGTATCAACAAACAACTTTAACCAGAATTACTAACTGTGATTTCTGTCATTTAATGCCGATGAGTGTAAATTGTTGTTTTTTCTTGAAGAAGCAAGAAGAATGATTAAAAAGCATATATTAGAAACCGCACACATATGGATACACTGTTTTAGTGCACTTGTGTAAAATGGTGAGTGTCATATGACAGTTATTCTTTTAAGGTTCTTTTAGTAAATAAAAATAAAATGTTTATTTAAAAAATACATTTAAAAATAATGCTCTCTATGTTATAAAAAACTTACCTATTCATGAAGCATTGTGCTTTAAAATAGAATTTTTAGAAATCATAATATGGTGCAATCGATTCTAAGCCTTCAGAATAGTGGGAAATAACATTTTTATAAACTGAGATATTTCACACATGTTATATACAAATTTGAAATTCTTACAGAATTCAAGTCCAGTCAAAACGTTTTTCATTAAAGCCACTTAGGAACAAAATTTAATTTTTTATGATGGCTCAAAAATCATTTGAAGATCTGTGAGTTATTACTACGTACAGTCATTCTCTTTGCACAATACAAGCATTTAAATTCTATCTGCTGGGCATGTTACAGAGTACAAACTGAATTCTGCATAAAGGGAAGTGTAACATTAATTCAAATTCTGCAAGATGCTATACCTTGGTTTTTGGGTGTCAAGCAATCATCCCAACATTAAGCATCTAAGAAAGAGCCCCACAAGAAGAATAAAAACTAACAAAGACTGTAATACATTATCCTGAAGCTAAGTTAATATTGCCACATTCTCTCCTAAAGAGAACAATGTAAATTCCTTTCCTCGCTTCCTTTTCTTTCTTCTGTTATTTAGACAAGACCAAAATTCTAGTATATTCTATCTACATTTTAATCTTTGAATAAGACATACTAGTATTAACAAATTTTTATATGTGGCATCATATTCACTATAATCACCAAAGATTAACCAGTGTAACTTCTGATTGAAGTAAACAACATACACATGATGTAATGAGCTTCTTGAATTTCTTCATTGAGGCCCCTTTCAAATGAGGCTTTCAAAGTAACTTTTAATTTAAAAAATCTAGAACCCTTCTCCAGGTTGCATTAGTCACAGTTTAGCTTTTATTTTTATTTTCCTTTCTTTCCTTTCTTTAATTGCCAGAATTCCTAACTTCTATTGACTTATTTATAGTCTATAATCACTGGTAACAACTTTAAAATTCACATTCTAAAAAAAGTCATAGGTCTTTTACTCATGCTGCCTTCATTTCCTTTAAATAAAATATTTCCCATTTCACAAGTCTAAGCAAATATAATGAGCAATTTGTGACAAAAGGGTGACAATTTAGAAACCAAGTATATGAATTTTACATGCTAACTACAAAAAAGATGGAAATTTCAGCTGAGCTCTGAGCTCTTTATCTGCCACTTACCATTCTTAGAATGATGGCTGATAATGATGGAAATCACACTGGCTAATGGCACTATTAACATCTTCCATGTTAGCTTATACTCTTGCTGCAAATGAGCTCATTTAGTAATTTTTTTAAGTTCTATATTGATTTACTGTGAAAGCAATAGGGGGATCAAAGATGGTGGCTGGCAGGACAGAGGTGAAGGAGATGGTGTTAGTGAGAGAAGGGTTGAAAGGGGAGTGTGTGGACGTGTGATGTGTGTGAGAGTGAGTGGAGGAAAGTTAGATCCTGCAGGAGTACCAAGGGTTGGCAGACCAGGCCCTCCTGGACAGGGAGCCCCTACCACTGCTACAGCAAAATATGGGGAGACAAAAGAAAAAAAAATCCCCAAGGAAATAAAAAAAAAAAGAAGAATTACCAGAAAATGAATTAAATTAAATGGAGGCATGTAACTTGTCAGAGAAAGAATGCAGAGTAATGGTTATAAGGATTCTCAAATGTCTGGATGACAAATACACACAACTCAATGAGAATTATAAGGAGCTGAATGAGAATGTCACCAACATGAAAAGGAATCAAGAAGAAATGAAGAATGACATAGCTGCAATGAAAAACACAATGGAAGGCTTCAACAGTAGACTAGAAGAAGCTGAGGACCAAATCAGCAAGTTAGAAGATAAGGTAGAAAAAAACACCAAGCAGAGCAGCAACTGGAAAAAAAAATTGAAAAGCAGGAGGAGAGTCTCAGAGAGCTCTGGGACAACATGTAACAAAACATCTGCATAATAGGGTACCAGAAGGACAGGACACTGAGCAAGAAATAGAAAGCATGATTGAAAAAATGACATAAAACTTCCCTGATGTTGGGAAGAAAAAAAAGCCACATAAGTCCAAGAAGTACACAGTGTCCCAAACAAGATGAATCTAAAAAGACTCACACCAAGACACATCACAATTAAATTGGCATACATTAATCACAAAGGAAGAATTTTAAAGGCTGCCAGAGAGAGACAGAAAGTTACCTACAAGGAATCTCTCAATAAGCAATCAACTGATTTCTCAACAGAAACACATCAGACCAAAAGAGAATGGAATGGAATATATAAAGTGATGCAAAGCAAGGGAGTACATCCAAGAATACTAAACCCAGCAAGGCTATCACTCAAAACTGAAGGTGAAATCAGGAGCTGCACAGACAAAAAAAAGACTAAAATAGTTTTTTTGTTTTTTTGTTTTTTTTTTTTTTTTATATTTTATTGATTTTTTACAGAGAGGAAGGGAGAGGGATAGAGAGTTAGAAACATCAATGAGAGAGAAGTATTGATCGATCAGCTGCCTCCTGCACACCCCCTACTGGGGATGTGCCTGCAACCAAGGTACATGCTCTTGACCGGAATCGAACCTGGGGCCCTTCAGTCCGCAGGCCGACGCTCTATCCACTGAGCCAAACCGGTCAGGGCTAAAATAGTTTATTACCAAGCCAGCAATGTAAGAAATGCTAAAGGGACTGTTGTAAAAAGAAGAAATAGAAAGAGAAGAAGGAACACCAGCATAAAGAATAAAAATGGCTACAAACAAGTACCTATAAATAATAATCT
>PVJC01041009.1:0-15598 GCA_004026665.1 Murina feae | reverse complement strand
CTGTGTGCGAGTGTTCTCAGAGGCCAGGGCTCACCTGGGCAGGAGTGAGTGCCTTGGGGAGGGCACCTCGAGACCCCCAGACCTGCTCACCCGCCCAGACACGGAGGTGGCTGCTGGGCCCCCGGATGGCAGTGGCACCCCAACTTGCGTGCCTTCTGTGCTCACAGATCCTGCTTAGCCACCTGCCTCCGTATGCCGTGGATGTCGCCGCCCAGGCCCCCGCGGGGCCCACTCCTGCTGCTGTCCTCTCCCCGCCTGTGCCAGAAGGGCTGCCCCCCACCGTCCCCGAGCGCCTGCCGCAGCTCCCCAGCTCACAGGCCCCCGCACCAATGGCTGCGACTCCGAGCTTGCCTGTCCAGTCCGCCGTGCTGCCCCCCGCCAGCCTGCCCCTGGCCAGTGAGCCTGGGCTCGCCAGCCTCAGCTCCGCCGTCCAGCTGACTGTGGAGTTGGCTCCGGAGGTGTGTGGGGAGGTGGGATGTGCACCTGGGGACACGTGGGGCCTGCTCACTGTCCTCTGCTGTCCCCAGATGTCAGTTTCCTTAAATGCATTGCAGGTGGAAGGTGTAGCATTTTTTTACAAATAGATAGTTTTTACAAGCCTCCTTGGCGGTGTGCTTCCTTGTAGGGATGGCCAGAGCGGGTTAGTGTGCTTGGGAAGGGGAGGGTCCCGGATTTTAGGGTTCATCTTGGCTCCAACAAGATGAAACCCTCACGCCCCGCTGCCTGCGTGATCTGCTTGCTACGGTCAGAAGGGGCCAGGCGGCGGCTGGGCTGGGCTGGGCTGGGCTGGCTGCTGTGCTGGCCTGTGGGAGGGACGTGACCCTTCCCCCTCGTGTTTGTTTCAGGAGCAGGCCTCGCAGGACATGCAGCCTGGCCTCCTGCAGAGCTGTGAGAGGTACGGCCCGCTGGCCCGCGGCCGTGTCACGGGGACCCACCTGCCCGTCACGAGGCAGGGCTTCTCATGACATCAGTGGGGCCTCCCTGAGCTGCTGGGGCCTCTGGGGGCCTCTGGGTCTTGGCCAGCACATGCTGGAGTTTGGTTGTGTGATGCCCCAGACTGTGTCCTGGTCTGTGTGCGAGGGTTTTCAGGTGCCGATGGGGAGGAGACTGGGGGGCAGGGCCCACACCCCGTCCCCCACAGCTCCCAGGCTCCCAGGCTCGGGCATGCGGAGTTTGGGAGGGAACTGGTTACAGGAAGTGGCCCCGTGTCCCACCCTCTCGGTAGGTCAGCACCGAGCTCACGGTTCTACAAGTTCTCCTCATACTTGCAGCAAACCATGTGGTTGGCTTTTGCATAGATAGGGAAACGGAGGCACGGAGAGGATTATTCCTGAATTTTGATGTTTACCCTGAGGAGGCTGAGAGGACCAAAGTCCTGGGTCAGAAAGCCCACGCATTCCCCGCCACCTCAGTGCTGCCAGGGCGGCAGGAGGGCTGCGTGCAGGGTTGCCCCATGGGGCACCGCTGGCTGCAGCCCTCGGATGGCCTGGCTGAGCACGCGGACGCTGCAGCTCCTGGCTGCTTCCTGAGGAGCTGAGCTTCCCCTGGGAGGCCAGTGTGCCGTCGTTTTCGTGGGTGAGTAACCCTGGTTTTCCGACAGCTATGGAGGGTCTGATGCCCCTTCTGGAAGGGAGCTGAGTGACAGTGGTGACGGCACCTTCGGAGCAGGGAGGCTGGAAGGCAGGCCGGCCCGGAAACACCACCGCAGGTCCACACGCACGCGATCCCGCCCGGAGAGGCTCAGCCGGCCCCGGCTGACCATCCTGAATGTGAGGAGGCAGGAGTGGTGGGTGGCGGGTGGGAGCTCCCACCGGGTCTGCAGGTGTGCAACACCTGGTCTCACTGCCCTGGGTCTGCAGGTGTGCAACACCTGGTCTCACTGTCCTGGACCCACAGGTGTGCAACACCTGGTCTCACTGTCCTGAGCCTGCAGGTGTGCAACACCTGGTCTCACTGCCCTGAGCCTGCAGGTGTGCAACACCTGGTCTCACCGCCCTGAGCCTGCAGGTGTGCAACACCTGGTCTCACCGCCCTGAACCTGCAGGTGTGCAACACCTGGTCTCACCGCCCTGAGCCTGCAGGTGTGCAACACCTGGTCTCACCGCCCTGGGCCTGCAGGTGTGCAACACCTGGTCTCACCGCCCTGGGCCTGCAGGTGTGCAACACCTGGTCTCACTGCCCTGGGTCTGCAGGTGTGCAATACCTGGTCTCACTGTCCTGGACCCACAGGTGTGCAACACCTGGTCTCACCGCCCTGAGCCTGCAGGTGTGCAACACCTGGTCTCACTGCCCTGGACCCACAGGTGTGCAACACAGGCGACAAGATGGTGGAGTGCCAGCTGGAGACGCACAACCACAAGATGGTGACGTTCAAGTTCGACCTGGATGGGGATGCACCTGATGAGATCGCCACCTACATGGTACGCGGGTGTCTGCCTGCCGCCTCCACCAGGTCCTTCGGGCATTCGGCTGCCAGCCCCCTTGTTGCCAGCCTTCCCTGTCCTGCAGCTTCTGCAGTGGCTGCCGGGTCCGGGTCCCTGCGGGCTGCTGCTCAGGCCTCAGCTTCTCTTGCTGAACTGTGCAGCCCTGGGCTGGGACCAGGCCGCCGCCTCTGCCCATGGGGGGTTAGTGGAGAGCAGAAGCCAAGCAGACCACTTGGCTGGAGATGTGCAGCCGCTCTGCATCCCCCTGGGCAGGGCCGTGTGTGCCCCGTGAGTCCCCACGGGCAGGGCCGCGTGTGCCCCGTGAGTCCCCACGGGCAAGGCCGCGTGTGCCCCGTGAGTCCCCACGGGCAGGGCCGTGTGTGCCCCATGAGTCCCCACGGGCAGGACAGCGTGTGCCCCATGAGTCCCCACGGGCAGGGCCGTGTGTGCCCCATGAGTCCCCACGGGCAGGACAGCGTGTGCCCCGTGAGTCCCCACAGGCAGGACGGCGTGTGCCCCGTGAGTCCCCACGAGCAGGGCCATGTGTGCCATTGCAGGTGGAGCACGACTTCATCCTGCAGGCTGAGCGGGAAGCGTTCATCGAGCAGATGAAGGATGTCATGGACAAGGCAGAGGACATGCTCAGTGAGGACACAGACGCGGACCGTGGCTCCGACCCGGGGGCAAGCCCGCCGCCCCTCAGCACCTGCAGCCTGGGTGCCGGGGAGGTGAGCTGGGCGGCTGTCCTGGGAGGGCAGGGCCTGCGTCCCCCACTCCAGGCCCTGCAGGCAGCCGACACCTGCCTTCCTGCCGGGAGAGCCTGCTGGGTGCAGCGTGGGGCCCGTCCAGAGCGCGCCGTTAGCACGGGTGGAGGTGCCCGGCTCCAAGGCCGCGGGGCTGTGAGGCCCAAGCTCCTGGTGCTCAGTCCGCGGTTTACTGATGGCTGCCTTCACCTCCCTCAGGAGAATCGCCAGTCCCAAGCCAACGCCCCAGTGTATCAGCAGAACGGTATGTGCCTCCCGGGACCCCCCCCCCGCAATGTCCCCCCTTTCTCCCAGCGGCGTGTGATTAGAGCCCCACTGAGCATGTGAGGGGCTCGGCCGTCACACTGGGGGGCTGGACTGTGAGGTGACCCACGTCTTCCCTGTCTGGCCCAGGAGTTGGCAGGGGGCATAGATCCCCGCTGCTGCTGGCCTCTGGCTGGCATTGCCCCTTCAGTGATGGTCCCTTGGGCGCCCCGGGAGCTAAGCCAGTGGGAGTGCTTGTTGGGGCCACGGGCTACCACTGAGGAGCCACGAGTGGCTGCACGCCCCTCAGTGGTGTGCGAGTTCCCCAGAGCCTCTCATGGCAGGTGCGGCCCAGGGCGAGGGTCCTGCGGGAGAAGTGTGCTGCGCTCACCGGCTGCTTCTGTCCCGCCCTCTAGTCCTGCACACTGGGAAGAGGTGGTTCATCATCTGTCCGGTGGCTGAACACCCGGCTGCTGAGGCCCCCGAGTCTTCGCCTCCGCTTCCTCTGAACTCCGTGCAGCCAGAAGCCAGCCCAGGTAGGACCAGCCACCAGGCCACCTGCTGGGGCCAGCGCTCCTCTGCCGGGCACTGCTCTGCTCCTGGCCCCACTCCTGCTGGCAGGTCAGCGCCGGTGACGTGTGCCCCACTAAATGCAAGGACCTGGCCCCCGCTGTCATCCCGCAGCCCAGAGCCGCCTGCAGGGCTGTATTCCTCTCCAGAATTTATGCCGAATGGCAGGACCAGGCTTGCGCTGCTGGTTGCCTTGGCTGTGGTGACGCCCAGGGCTGCACAGGTGTGTGCTGGAAGCGCTCCTCCCTCATCCTCTTACCAGTGTCATGTCGCAACTCCCAACTCCCTGCCCTGTCCCTTGGCGGCTGCCGGCCGGGATGCCCTGCCGGTTTTGGGTGGGAAAGTCCCTTGTAGTGCTGAGACTCTGATTTTAAATTGTCTGGTGGACGGATACCAGCAAGCTTGCCTGTGGACTGTTGGTTAAGTCCTGATTTTTGTGGTTCCTTGGGAGGCTGTAAAGAATCACTTAAGCAGATTTAGGGTCTAATCCCCTATAAGCTGGCAGGAAAAGTCGCTGATTATGTAACTTGACAGTAGTCCTTCTCATCCATGTTTCCACTTTCTGTTTGCAGTTACCTGCAGTCATCGGTGGCCCAAAAGCATTAGATGGGAAAATCCCAGAAATAACAATCCATAAGTTTTTATTTATTTATTTGAATTTTTTTTTTTAAATACGTTTTTGTTGATTTCAGAGAGGAAGGGAGAGGGAAAGAGAGAGATAGAAACATCAATGATGAGAGAGAAACATTGGTCAGCCGCCTCCTGCACACACTCTACTGGGGATCGAACTGGTTCATGACCTCCTGGTTCATAGGGTGATGCTCAACCACTGAGCCATACCAGTTGGACTGTTTTTAAATTTTTATTGAATTTATTGGAGTAGCATTGGTTAATAAAATTATGGGTTTCAAACATGCAGTTCTGTATAATACAGTGTCTTGACACAAAGTCAAGGCTCCTCCATCAGCATTCATGCCCCTTTGCCTTCTTTTACCTCCACCCCCCCTGCGCCCCTGGCCTCTGGTAGTCCCTTTACTGCTGTCCGTGTCTGTGAGGTGTCTTTTTGTTTGTTTCATCCCTTCGCCTTTATCCACCCAGCCCCCCAGCTCCCCTCCCCATCGACAGCGATCCGTCTGTCCCCATACAAGTGTGAGCGTATGGTCTCTGACTGACAGACTCCCTTAGCCTGATCCTCTCCAGGCCCCTCCGTGCCATTGCCGAAGGCGGTAAGAGTTCCTTCTCTCTAAAGGCTGAGTAGTGAGTGTCCCTGGTGTAGAGGCACCCACTTCTTTATACACTTACCCCAGGGGGCACGTGGGCTGCTTCCGGAGCTTGGCTAATGTAAAGCACACTGCGATGAGCTAGGGTGCACACGTTCTTTCATTAGTGTTTCCGTTTCTTGGATGTATTCCAATTATTGAATCGCGGGCTCACAGAGCAGTTCCGTTTTAAATTTTTTGAGGGACCTCCACACTGTTCTCCACAGTGGCTGCACCAGGCTGCACTCCCACCAGCAGTGCACGAGAGCTCCCTTTCCCCCACATCCTCACCGGCACTTGTTGTTTGTTGATTTATTAATGCCAGCCATTCTGACAGGTGTGAGGTGGTGCCTCATCGTGGTTTTAATCTTCATCTCTGTGGCGATGGATGATGTTGAGCATCTTTTCACGCATCTCTTGCTATCTGTATGCATACACTTTGGAGAAGTGTCTACTCATGTATTCTCTTTGGAGAAGTGTCTACTCGTGTCCTGGGCTGATTCTTTAATTGGATTGTTTGAGGGTGTTTTTTTGTTGTTGTTGTTGAATTGTACAAGTACTTTATACATTTTGGATATTAATCTTTCATCAGATTTATAATTGACAAATGTGTTACCTCATTCAGCGGTTGTCTTCATTTTGTTGCTGGTTTCCTTCTCTGTGCAAAAGCTATTTTTTTAAATGTCACTCTACTTTTAAAAAAATACGTTTTTGTTGATTTCAGAGAGAGGGAGAGAAAGATACAAACATCAGTGATGAGAGAGAATCATGCGTTGGCTCCCTGCAGCTTGCCCCCTACTGGGAACCGAGCCTGCAGCTCGGGCACGTGCTCCGACCTGGAATTGAACTCTGCCCTCCTGGTTCATGGGTTGACACTCAACCGCTGAGTGACACTGGCTGGGCTGCAAAAACTTTTTTAGTTTTATGCAGTACCATTTCTATATTTTTTCTTTTGTTTCCCTTATCCGAGGAGATATATCAGAAAATATATTGCTATGAGAAATGTCTAAGATTTTACTGTGTGTGTTTCCTTCTAGGATTTTTATAATTTCGAATCTTACATTTAAGTCTTTAGTCCATTTTGAGTTTATTCTTGTGTATGGTGTAAAAAAGTGGTTTAGTTTAATTTTTTTGCATGTATCTGTCCAGTTTTCCCAGCATCATTTATTAAAGAGACTGTGTATACCCCATTGTATGCTCTTGCCTCCTTTGTCAAGTATTAATTGACCATAGCTGTGGGTTTATTTCTGAGCTCTCTATTCTGTTCCATTTATCTATATGCTTGTTTTTTATGCCAGTAATTTATTTTTTTAATGCAATTGTAAACGCAATGTTTTTCTTAGTTGATAGCTTATTACCTGTATAAATAAAATCCTAATATGCAAATAAACCGAACAGCAGAACAATCCAACAACCAGTCGCTATGACATGCGCTGACCACCAGGGGGCGTGCGCAGAACACGGCGGGCATTGGCCGTGGCAGGATGGTGGAGCAGGTGAGTGGGGGCGCCGGTCGCTGTCACGGGGAGAACCTCTGGTGGTTACTGAAAATTCTTTGCTCTTGTGTGCCGTGGTCCCGCCAAGCACTCACACCTGCTGCCCACACCGGCCCTGCTGTACCCGCTGCTGGTGCCCAGTGTCGGCCCCGATCACTCGGTGCTGTCACTGGGTGCAAGCAGTGGCTTCCGGCCCCAATCGCCCCTCAGGGCTTCTCCACCTCCCCCTGCTCCGAGGGGCAATCGAGGCACCAGTCACCACTTGCAACCACTGATGGCGCTGGCCCTGCTCGCACCCATTCCTGGCGCGCTGGCCTCAATCGCCAGTGGGTGCGAGCAGGACCACGCTGTCAGCACGTGTGAGTGGCAGCAGCAGGAGCGGGGCTGCCAGCAGATAGGGGAGTGGGGTCCTTGGCGGGAGGGGCTGAGTTGGGGCGCAGAGGATGGGCTCAGACCCACCCTTGTGCCCACCACAGCCTCGGGACCCTCAGTCCTTTCAAGGCACATGAATTCACGCACTGGGCTCCTAGTTGGTGTATAAAAAGGCAACTGATTTCTGAATATAAATTTGGTATCCTACTACTTTACTAAGTTCATGTATTAGTTTTGATAAAAGTTTTTTAAAAAATATATATATTTTATTGATTTTTTTACAGAGAGGAAGGGAGAAAGATAGAGAGTTAGAAACATCGATGAGAGAGAAACATCAATCAGCTGCCTCCTGCACACCTCCTACTGGGAATGTGCCCACAACCAAGGTACATGCCCTTGACCGGAATCAAACCTGGGATCTTTCTGCAGGCCGATGCTCTATCCACTGAGCCAAAACGGTTAGGGCTCTGATAGTTTTTGATAGAACTTTAGGGTTCCCTGTATACAGTTTCTTGTGTGTCATCTTCAGAGAGTGACAGTTTTACTTCCTCCTTTCCAATTTGGATGCCTTTTATCTCTTCTTCTTGTCTGATTGCTGTGGCTAGCACTTCCAGTACTATGTTGAATAAGGGGACATCCCTGTCTTATTCATGATTTTAAGTGAAAAGCTTTTAGTTTTTGCCCATTAAATCTGATTTTGGCTGTTGGTTTGTATATATGGCCTTTATCATGTTGAGATATGATCCATCTATTCCCACTTTGCTGAGAGTTTTTTTTTTGTTTTTTATAAGTGGTTACTGGATTTTATCAAATGCTTTTTCTGCATCTATTGATATAATCGTGATTTTTATCCTTCAGTTTGTTTATGTGATGTATCAACATTTATTTATTTACCAATATGGATGCAAGTACCAACTTTGCATCCCCCAAATAAACCTCACTTGGTCCTGGTGTATGATATTTTAAATTTATTGCTAGATCCAATTTGCTAATATTTTGTTGAGAATTTTAGCATCTATGTTCATCTGGGATATTGGCCTATAATTTTCATTTATTGTAGTGTCTTCATCTGGTTTTGGAATTAGGGTAATGCTGGCCTCATAAAATGAGGTTGGCAGTCTTCCCTCCTCTTAAATTTTTTTGAATAGTTTGAGGATAGGTGTTAGTTCTTCTTTGAATGTTTGGTAAAATTCACCTGTAAAGCCATCCAGTGAAGGACTTTGTTTGTTGGAAGTTTTTGATTACTGCTTTGATTTCATTATTTGTAATCAGTCTGTTCAGATTTCCTGTTTTTTCTTTTTTTTAAATATATTTTTATTGATTTCAGAGAGCCGGCTCAATAGCTCTGGCTGGTGCCGCCATCTTTGTCATGTCAATTTGCATATACCCTCCTTATTGGCTGTGGGCACCACCATCTTTATCGTGAAGTGATGGTTAATTTGCATATTATTTTTTTATTAGATACTAGGGGCCCAGTGCACAAAAATTTGTCCACTCGGGGGGTGGGGGGGAGGGAGTCCCTCAGCCCGGCCTGTGCCCTCTCACAGTCTGGGAGCCCTCAGGGGATGTCCACCTGATGGTGTGCCTGGCCAGCCTGGGTGAGGGGCTAATGGCTGTTTGCAGGCTGGCCAAGACCTCCCAGTGGAGACCCTCACCCCATGGGGGTGTGGCCAGCCTGGGTGAGGGGCTGAGGGCTGTTTGCAGGCTGCCCACAGCTCCCATTGACCCAACATTCCAGCGAGGCTGGCTGGAATCAGGTTTCTTGGATTTATTTATCTTCTATAATTAAAACTTTGTTACCTTGAGTAGAGGCCTAGGCAGGCAAGGAAGCCTCCTATTTGCTTCAGCTCCATGGCTCTGTAATCGAAACATTGTTGCCTTGAGCAGAGGCCCAGCCGGCCTAGGCAGGTAGTTGCAATGAAAGCCTCATGTTTGCTTTAGCTCTGTGGCTGCTGACCTCCATCTTGGCTGGGTTAATTTGCATACAGTCGCTCTGATTGGCTAGGGGCATGGCTTGGCTGGTGGACATGGCTTAGGCGTCTTGGAGTGATGGTTAATTTGCATATTGCTCTATTATTAGATTAGATGATAAAAGAAAAAGGAGGTAGCCACCTCCAGGGATGGCAGATCCATTGATTTGGTTTAACTATTCACTGAGGATGAGCAAACAAGTTGGATGAAATAAAAAGCTCGTCTGTGAAGGTGTTTGGGAAATCTGCAGGCTATGGAGAATGATCAGGCTGGGGTCCAGAGTGGACGAAGACCTGGGATGTGAGCCTGATATTGGTCTGTTCCCCTGGGGCATTTTCCATTCTTGCAGGATGGCTGAGAGATTGAGCACTGATGCTTCACCAGCCTGGGGGAGGGCCCAGAACTCCTGACAGGAGGCTGGCCCTGCTGGAACTCTAGGCTGGAGAAGCAAGGGCTGCCGGAACAAGGCTGAGAGAGGGACTGCTTCAAGCATGGCACCTCATGAAGGTGGTTTCAGAATGCCGTGTGCTCAGGCAGAAGTACAGAGGTTCTTTTTACACAAAGGTGACACCATTCTGGACCCAGTATTTGGCACATCATAAAAAGTAACAGGACAGAAAGTCCTGGTTCTGGATAAGATGGTGAATACACATCCCATCACCCCTTTCCTCCACTGAACCTAACTCTACACCTGGGCCCATCGATGCAGGGCACAGATCTTTGCAGACTCAGGAAATCTGTAGCAGAGGCAGGATGGGGAGGCACCCAGAATTCCAAGTACTATGGAGCTAGTGGCAAAGTTAGTGTTTTCCCTCTGGTGTCTCCTGGCCTTGGCTCAGGGCAACGTGAAGATTCTGGTGAACTCTGGGTGCAGACAGAGAAGCTCCAGGAGACACACTCTGGTTTCAGCCCACAGAGCAGAAAGGGTGCTTTTCAAGCTCTGAGAGAGGTGTGTGGATGCCTCTTTCACATTCCCTCCCTCCTCCTCAGCTCTTAGAAAGTTCTGAGGGGCAGCAACAGGTAGCAGGAGACAAACCATGGGAAGGGAGAGCCTTCCTCTCCACTGGGTGGAGCTGGGGCTCAAAGAGTTCATAACCAAAACCATTACTTTTTTTCTCTCTGACCTGCCAGTTAGTCCTGCTTCTCACAATTGTGGGAGTGGATGGTTTCTCTCCAGAGGTCTGCAAGGGGAGTTCCAGGGAACCAGGCAGTAGCAGGGCAACCATGGCAAGAGGAGCTTGGGAATGCAACCTGATAAAGCTGTGTTCACCTGTGCATGCATGGTTCTGATCCGAATTAACGTATACAGAACATTGAGAACTGAGCTAGTGGATGGATTCTCACCTTGGTCCTAAACTGGTCCCTGGATGATACACACATGTTTCAGATCAGATTAGTACAGCAGAGACACAGATAACTGAACTGTGTAGCCACAGCTCATAGAAGGCCAGTTGCAACTTGCAGCTTAAACCTAACCACGTCAATTGCCTGCTAAAGCAAAAATAACATTTCCGTAGGATTTAAACAGACTTAGAATCTCTTAATATTATGCAGAATCCAGTATAACCCAACCGAATCAATGCAATCCAAAAGTATTTGTCTAATGAAGAACCATAGAAATGTCAACTTGCATGGAAAAAGATGCCCATCACATGATAATGGCAAGATAACATAGATTTTGGGATTATCTGACTGACAAAGGCTTCAAAGCAACTATTATAAAAATGCTGGAACAAACTATCATAAACATGCCGGAAACAAATGTAAATTAGAAAGTATCAGCAAAGAAATAAAAGATACGAAGAAGAGAGCAATGGAAATTGTAAAACTAGAAATTATAATACCCAAACCTATCCCATTAGAACTTGGAAAAAGATCAAAAAAAAAAAAAATGAATAGAACATGTGGAACAAGAAAAAAGATGTAACATTTGTGCCATCAAAGCCCCAGAAGGAGAGGAGAAAAGTGCAGTGCTGAAAAAATAATGAAGTAGTGCTGAAAACTTCCTAAATTTGGTGAAAGACATAAATCTACAGATTCAAGAAGCTGAGTGAATTTTAATAGGATTAACCCAAATAAACCCATATCTGGACACATTGTAAACTGCTGAAAACTGAAGACAAAGATATTGCGAAAGCAGCCGTAGAAATATTACGCTTTACTTTTAGGGGAATAGCCATTCCAGTAGCCATGGAGCCATGGTGTCCAGGAGGAAGTGGTGCTGTATTTCTAAAGTGTTGAAAGCATCAATCCAGAATTCTGTATTCAGGGAAATAGTCTTCGGGACAGCTGACGTTTGAGGAGTGGAGAACTCTGCCCAGAGTGAAAAGATAGAGGGAAAGAGGCCCCTGAGAAGATAATAGGGTGGAGTGACAGAGTAGGCGATGCCAGACCTCATCTCCCCATAAAAACAACAATCAGCCACCTATCTATACAAGGGAACATCCCCGTGAGGGAGTAAGAGTCCAATTAAGAACCTGTGGGAACACAGCGGAACAAAAACAGTGTAATCGCACAGAAAGGCTTGCTGGGGAGATGGCCTTAGCTGGGCTATCAGGAGACAGCTAGGAGCAGAGAGGGTTTGTACCTGTATGAGTCACATGGTCTGCTTTTAGAGGACCCAACATCCTCTGCTGCTGAGGAGCTCTGCAGCCCCCAGAACAGCCCTAGGCTCCATACAGCTTTCAGAGCAGAGGACCCCACATTGTCACTTGCCCTGGAGCCCACTGGCCTGCTTTGCAGGAGTCGTTGGCAGCTTTTGCTGTCAAGGTAAGCAGTAGCCATTGCTGCCACGGACTCTCCAAGGGAGGGAGATGCTATTGCACGTCCCCCCCAAAAGAGCATCTGCTGTGCCATCCTGGGACCAGGCCTGCCAGTTGCCTTCCCCAACCCCCTGCAAACGCCCGATCCCAGAGCTCTGGCTGCTTTGGGAGCACACATGCTTTATTCCCCAGCTCCACGGTAGCCCCATACTCATGTACCCCGGACACTGGGGGCCCTGCTGCTGTGGACTAGCCAGCACCCAGAATCTGGAGTTGCCATCACTCGGTGAGCATCTACACTTTTAGACTTCTGCATTGTTTCTGCACCATGGGGGGCCTACACATCAGATACCAGTGTGGACCACTACCACAAGAGTGCCCACAGCTGGACCTGGTGCCAAAGGGGATCCCCTTAGCCACAACATCCTCATGGGAGGAAAAGAGAGCACAGGTCCCCAGCAGCATTCACCACTGAAGACCCCAACAGCCCCCACAGCCACTTCAGCCAGTGGTTGCGGACACCTAAGGCCTTGCCAATGCTGACCCCAGCTGACAGAGCTGCACAGAGCCCATAGCTGGAACTACCCCATCCCATCTCGTGTACTTGCACCTACTGGCAAGTGAAGGTCTTTACTCAACAAAATCAGTCTCTAATGACTAGAAGGGATGACTGCACCATCTGATGCACAGATATCAACACAGGGCTACAGGAGACACAGAAAAGCAAGGAACCATGACACCACCAAGTAAGCAATAATTTTTCAATTAAGTGATCCCCAAAGAATTAAAGATTCATGAATTGCCAAAAAAATCAACATAATATACTTTAAGGAAGTTTGGTGATCTTCAAGAGACAATTCAATAAAGTCAGGAAAAACAATGTATGAACACAATGAGAAGTTCAGTAGAGAAATCCTATATAATAAAAGCCTAATATGCAACTCGACCGAATGGTGGAAAAACCTGTGGGAAGACCAGTTGCTATGACACACACTGGCCACCAAGGGGCAGACATTCAATGCAGGAGCTGCCCCCGATGACCAGTACGTTCCCACAGGGGGAGCACCGCTCAGCCAGAAGCCCGGCTCACAGCTGGCAAGTGCAGCAGTGGTGGCAGGAGCCCCTTCTGCTTCTGCAGTAGCACTAAGGAGCAGCGAGCAGGCAGTTGGTAAGGCGCGAGGGGTCCTGGACTGTGAGAGGGTGCAGGCTGGCTGAGGGATCTCCCGCCACCCCCCACCAGTGTACAAATTTCACGCACCGGGCTTCTAGTAGAAATAAGAATTGAACAGAAATTCTGGAGTTGAAGATACAACAAATGAAAGAAAAATGCAATAGAGAACATCAAAAGCAGACTTGATCAAGAAGAAAAGAGAATCGGTTTATTTGAAATAATCCAGTCATAGGAGCAAAAAGAAAGGAGAGTGAAAAATGTAAAGAAAGCCTATGGGAATTATAGGCACCAGGAAGCAAGTGATATTTTATGGAATTCCAGAAGGAGAAAGCACAGGAATCCCCCAATGTAGGACCAGATACACACATCCAGGTATGTGAGTCTCATAGGTCCCCACACATACTCCCTCAAAGAAGACTTGATCAAGACACATTAAAGTAAAACTGTCAAAAAATCCAAGACAAAGAATTCTGAAAGCAGCAGGGCAAAAACCCCCACTAATTCATCTTCCTTCAGAGGCCTTCTGCAGATTTCTCAGACATCTTGCAGGCCAGGAGAGAGTGGAAAGAATATAATTAAAGTGCTGAGAGGATAAAACTGACACCAGGGACACTTCAATTGGCAAAACTGTTCTTCAGAAATGAAGTCAAGGCTTTCCTAGATTAAAAAAAAACTTGCAGGAGCTCTTCACCACTGTGTCTGCCTCACAAGGAACGCTAATGGGGTGGGGGTGAGGGGGTTCTTCAAGATGAAGGGAGAGTTGGCAACATGGAGGCACAGGAAGGATGAGATCCACAGGTCAAGCTCATCTCCCGTCATTCAGAACAGTAGGTTCATGGTTGCATGTAAACCACTTAATTCTAATAAAAAGGTTAAAAAAGGATTTAAAATAATTATAGTAATTTTTAATGGATACACAATATAAAAAGATGTACATTGTGACATCAAAGACATTAAATGTGTGGGAAAGTAAAAGTGTAGAGTTTTTGTATGTAATTGAAGTTAACTTAAAATAGACTGACAACTATATATTTTTTAAAATATATTTTATTGATTTTTTTACAGAGAGGAAGGGAGAGAGATAGTCAGAAACATTGATGAGAGAGAAACATCTATCAGCTGGCTCCTGCACACTCGCAACGTGGGATGTGCCCGCAACCAAGGTACATGCCCCCGACCGGAATCGAACCTGGGACCCTTCAGTCCGTACTCCGACGCTCTATCCACTGAGCCAAACTGGTTAGGGCTGACAACTGTATTTTTAACATAAGCCTCATGGTAATCACAAAGCGAATACCTATAGTAGATGCACAAAATATAAACAGTGAATACCACTATGGAAAAAATCATCTAATCACAAAGGTATACCAAGCAAAGAGGAAGAAAGGAACTACAAAAAGCCAGAGAACAACACAATAGCAACATGTAAGTTCTTACTTTTTTCAATAATTACTTTAAATGTAAGTGGACTGAGCTCTCCAATCAAAAGATATAAAGTGGCTGAATGGATCAAAAATATAAGATAAAACTATATACTCTCTACAGGAGATTCACTTCAACTTTAGTGACACATCAAAGTGAAGGTTGGAAAAATATATTCCAGCCTGATGTAAACCAAAGACCAGGAATAGTTATGTTGGACAAAAATAGATTTTAGGTCAAAATTTGTATAAGAGATAAAGATCATTTTATAATGACAAAGAATCAGTTCACCAAGAGTATAGCAATTGTAAATATATACGCACCCAACATTAAAGCACCAAAATATATTAAGCAAATATTAACAGATTTGCAGGCAGAAATAGATAGCAATGCACCAATAGTAGGGACTTTAATACCTCAACTTTCAACATGGATAGTTCATCCACACAGAAAATGAATAAGGAAATACTGGACTTAAACACCATTTTAGAACACATGGACCTAACAAGTGCACATGAAACCTTCTCCTGAGAGGTAATGTATCAGATCACAAAACCTGAGAATGTTAAAGTCACATCAGGTTCTCTTTTCCAGCCACACTGGAGATCGGCAACAGGAAGGCTGGAAAGTGCACAAAATACCTGGGAATTAAACAGCACAGTTTAGAATAACCAGTGGGTCAAAGGAGAAATTAAAAAAGAAATAAAAATACATCTTGAGAAATGAAAATGGAAACAGCATTCTGAAATTAACAGGATGTAGCAAAAACAGTTTTAAGAGGAAAGTGAAGAATCAGGAAAAATCTAAAACAACCTAACTTCACACCTCAAGAACTAGAAAAAGAAGGACTAACTAAGGCTTATAGCAGAAGAAAGAAAAAAGATAGGAGCAAAAATGAATGAACTAGAGATGAGAAAAACTCATCAATGAAACTAAGAGCAAGTTTATTGAAAAGTTAAACAAAATTGACAAATCTCTAACTAGACTAAAAAAAGGGCAAATAAATAAGATTAGAATAAAAAGAAGAGACGTTACAACTGTAATACAAAGAATCATAAGACACTACTGTGAATAATTGTAATCTAACATACTTGGTAACCCAGAAAAAAATTGTGTAAATTCCTAAAAGCATTGTGCAACCTACT
>PVJC01041008.1:0-15553 GCA_004026665.1 Murina feae | reverse complement strand
CTTTTATTAGTTTAGATAGAAAGTGTACATCTACGATATCATTAATGATGATGATGGTGATAATTGAAAAATTGCTACATGCCAGAAACTCTTCAAAGAGCTCAACATGCTTATCTCCTTCAAGTCCTACAAGGACACTTTGAGATCAGTGTTACTAATTATTATCACCTTTTTTTCCTGATGAGGGAAAGAGTTATAGAGGTCCCACTAACCAAGTTCACGCATTTGTTATGATTTGGAAGCAAGATTTCATTGGATCTCACTTTTCTCCATGTCATACTGTTTCTATGCAGGATAATTCTTAACCTGCACAAAATAAGATGATTATCATTGATTCCTTTTACAGGAAAATTGGAAATAAATGTTTTTTTTTATTTCTCTGAGTAATTATAACTTAGAATTAAGTTCTCTAAATCAATAGGAAGAAACATTAGATTGAAAATTTAAAATTTTTAAATTTCAATAAATAAATAAATACTTAATTTTCAATGTTTCCCTAGGTCACCCAAAATATATTGTTTAAGTAATCATTTCTTATTCTTCCTGTTACCAGGTATATTTTACCATTTCTTTATGGGGGGATAATGCTTTATTCCTTCTAATAGAAGCTCATTTTACTCAGCAGTAAAATCATTACTAAGTATGTTTTAAAAAGAAGAAAAATCCTCTTATTTTGTTTCTGAAAACAAAGAAGATAAAAGCAAATTTGAAAATAAGTTGCTACATTTTTGTGAAAATTTTATTTAAATAATAAGATTTATATTTAAGTAAACATTTTGCAAAAAAATAAACAAAATAAAATTATGGTTTGAATAATAGGTTACACTGACATACATATTTATTTATAGTCCTCAGACTTTGGATATCTTATATAATAAAGGGCTAATATGCAAATGGTCATCACGCCCTCATGCCATCACACCATAATGGCTCAGTCACTCAACACTGGAGAAGGAGGAATGGGGACCAACCAGGCACAAATGAGCTTGAGAGAGAGAAATGGGAACCAGCCATGCTGGGGGATGGAGAGGGACAAACCAAACGCCCTGTGGTCCCAGGAGACAGCGGCTGTGGCTACGGACTGGGAGAGGCACAAGCCGCCTGGCCTGTGGTCCCACGGCACCAGTGCCTGCGACCGTGTCCCAGGCAAAGCCATCCACCCACGGGACCTTGTGGCTATGCCGGCCCAGGTGAAGCTGGCCTGTGGTGCCTGTGGCTGGCCAGAGGTTGGGAAACCTGGGTCCTGGGTGCCAGCGACCAGCCAGAGGAGGGAATTCTGAGTTCCGGGTGTGGGGCTAGTCAGAGGCGGTTAGGGGTGATTAGGCCAGCAGGGCAGCAGTTAGGGGCAATCAGGCAGCAGACAGAGGTGGTTAAGGGTGATCAGGCAGGCAGGCAAAAGGGTTAGGGTCAATCAGGCAGGCAGGCCAGAGAGCAGTTAGCAGCCAGTGGTCCCGGATTGTGAGAGGCAGTCAGACGTCCCTAAAGGGATCCTGGATTGGAGATCCAGGCCTGGTTGAGGGGACCTCCCCCCTCCACACGAGTGCATGAATTTCATGCACTGGGCCTCTAGTTTATAATAATCATTCTAAAAAGTTAGTAAAGTGTCCTATCTATCATTTCATTCAAAGCAAGAGAATAATAATGAATACGCTTCTAAATATAAGAACAAATTCAAGGGAAGTATTAAAAGATGATGAGGGAAAACTACAGTGTATGGTAAAAATGATTATGGAGTACCAAAAAGAGAGAGATAGAAACAAACAGTAGAGATAACACTGGGTGGAAAAACAGGTCATGATTTAAATGTAACCCAAGGGGCCAATGCAACTTGAAGCCCAAATGGTTCATAACTACTGCTCGCATACAGAGGCAATATGAGGAGAGGGCATTTTTAACTATTTCTGGTTATTTTAGTGTGTGTTCGTGTATAAGTGAGTGAATGTATGCTTGAGGGTTTATGTACCCCAAAGACATTATAGACATATTTTGATATTAAAGTTATAGAAAAAAACAGTACTGGAAGAATACAGAATTATCTTTAGAAATAATTTATAGGAGAAAAATTAATCTTAGTTTTATTTAATTGGAGTTAAGTAAATTAGTCTAAAGTTTACCAATGACCATATAAAATCTCTTTTGTGAACTTCAGCCAAACATTTACAATTTTCAGATTTTCAGTTTTCATTGGAAAAAATAAATAAAAATTCTACATTTGCATGGTTTTATATAAAATGCCATGAATGCTTTCAATGTGATTTATTTCTATCTTGGCTGAAAATGGTACATATTGGAAATATTCCAAGAAATGTTCTAGGGAGTTTCCAGTTTAACTTACATATGAAAGTCAGGATAAGATTCGGATAAGCAAACATACTTTATTTTTATTTATTTCTAGGTTTATTCACAACCCATCATATCAGCTTATTCTCAAGATAATCTTTTATACCAAACTAGAGGCCCGGTGCATGAAATTCATGAAAGGGAGGTGTCCCTCAGTCTGGCCTACACCCTTTCCAATCTGGGACCCCTCGGGGGATGTCCTACTGCTGGTTTAGGCCTGATCTCTCTCATAATCCAGGACCACTGACTCCTAACCACTCACCTGCCTGCCTGCCTAATGTCCCCAACTGCCCTCCTCTACCAGCCTGGTCACCCACAACAGCCCTCCCCTTCTGGCCTGGTTGCTCCAAACTGGTCTCCCTTGCCAGCCTGATTGCCCCTAACTTCCCTCCACTGCCAGCCTGATCATCCCTAACCCCCTGCCATCCTGATCTTTCCCTTAACCCCTGCCAGCCTGATCTCACCCCTAAGTGCCTCTTCCTTGGCCCCCACCACATGGCTTTTTTCAGAAGGTGGTCAGACATCCAGAAGATGGCTGGTTGACCCGGTCTAATTAGTATTAGTATAGATGTTATCAAATCTATGAACTAATTATTAAGTGCTCACAGTTTCTTTTTTTCCTTTAAAAAATTGAAAATAAAAATCCACAACCAAATCACCTCACCGGATGATATTTTTCCCACTGATTTTTAGACAGAGTGAAAGAGAGGGAGGAGAGAGAGAGAGAGAGAGAGAGAGAGAGAGAGAGAGAGAGAGAGAGAGAGAGATACATGGACTACTGACTGGAGCTAAGGATAGAAAATGCAACCGAGGTATATGCCCTTGACCGGCAATTGAACCCACAATCCTTTGGTCCACAGGCTGATGCTCCAACTACTGAGCCAAACTGGCCAGGGCTGCCTCAATTCTTAAATGTAAATATACTTTATATAAATATCTTCAAAGAAATTCTATATCCTATTTTTTTTTTTACCTCACTGTTACCTAAGAATATGAAACATGGGAAGCTTTTTAAAGCATAGGATCCATTGTGACTTCTGCATAGATTTGCTTGTGTGTTTTATTTCCCCCCACTGTTGTTTAGAGAGGTGCAATCCTAATATATAAAAACCCAGGGTCCATAACAACCAAAGGCTCGACCAACCGAGGTCAGTCCTGCAACCCAATGCTGGGTTGCTGTGGGGCGGTGCCCCAGCACTGACTGCGGAGGGCGCTGCGGATCAGGCCCGGGGAGAAGCCCAAAGAGAGAGGGAGGGTCTGATCCGCAGACTCCATGGCAGCTGTTGCCTCTCTTTTTCTCTCTGGGCGTTGCCAGCAACCACACCTCTGTTTTTCTCCAGGCCTCTGCAGGGACTGCTGATCAGCCCCACCTTTCTGATAAGGCCTGGAAATAGGCCCAGAGATGCTGACTGGCATAGAAACCGACCAATCAGAAACAAATCTGGGTGAATGGCAAAGGCAGAACCTACCGTGAGGGCTGAGGAGGGATTTTAAGGGCAATAGCTGTTTGGTGTAAGGTGTAAGAAAGTGGTTCAATTTTTTAATGATGAGTGTTGCCGTATAGTGCATATGGCTGGCTATCAGTCCAAATATAGGGATTATGTATTTTTGTCTGCCAAGAGCAATCCTATTCTATATAATCTATCTATGGTAATAAAAGAGTAATACGCTAATTAGACCAGGTTGACTGTTCATCTTCCAGGCATCCGACTTGCTTCTGGATAAAGCCATAGTGGTGGGAGCTGAGGCAGAGAGGGCCTTGGGGATGAAATCAGACTGACTGGGGAGGGAAGTTGGGGGCAACCAGCAGGGGAGGGCAATTAGGAGCAATCAGGCAGGCAGGTAGAGTGGTTAGGGGCAATCAGGTAGGCAGGCAGAGGCAGTTAGGAGAGATCAGACAAGCAAGCAGGTGAGTGGCTAGGAGCCAGTGGTCCCAGATTGCAATTGGAGAGGGTGCAGGCTGGGCTGAGGGAACCCTCCCTCCATGCACGAATTACGCGCACCGGGCCACTAGTTATATATAAGGTGAAGACAGGATAGAAAACTTTATGTTTTATTGATTTGCCAACTCTAGAAATTGGGAATAGTGTTATTTTTTATTTTTATTGATTACTTTTAGAATACATTATGCATGTGGGCAGAAAAAATGTGTATGTCCCAAATCATTAGTATTCTATTAACTTTATGATATTATTTTAATAATATATTTTAGTAATACTGATAAAATATCAACAGAATATGATGCATAAAATTATTAAAGATAACATATTTCTATGAGCAGATCTGAAAAAATTATAGAGATCTGTCCTTTGGATGTGAATAATTAAGAATTCCAAGAATACTTAGGAGTAACTCCTTTTGTGAGACTAGTTATAATTTGTATAAGTCTATGACACAAAATATTTCCAACACTGGTCATCTTTTTCTTCTATTAGATATTATATATTCTCCTTAAAGTATCCTTCTGGCCAAGGTCAAGAACATTCTCTCCAAATATTTTGCTTGCGGTAAAAATGCTAGTAATGTAGGAGAGAGATAAAAGTTACTATTTGAACGTTTTCTTAAAATTTTTATTTATCCTCTGGATTAATTTAGGACCTTAACTAGTAGTCATTGGAAGGCTGGTATAATACACTTTTCAAAGGACAAGTTGTATTACAGAAGAGCTTTCTTGGAGAATATAAATAGCTTGGGGGGGGGGTCAATAATGGTTACAGAAGCCATCATAAAAGCTTCAAGTTGGCTGAAGTCTGTAATGGATTCTCAGTAGGAGGTCAAGCCAATAAAAGTTATTCTTAGAAAAAGATACCTCTGGATGAACACAAAATTAGGCAAAGGTTGGAGGTGGAGGATAGAGAAGTCAAAGGAAATTTAACATTTTTAGAGCAACTCTACAATTTTATTTAGGCTAATTCTGTAAACTACGCAACTTAATTAGAGAATATTTGTGAGACAGTTAATCCAAATGCAAAAAAATCTAGAATGAAAAAATATTTTTACCATTATTCAAGATTTATCAGGCAATGTTTAATTCAGCTCAATAAGTTATAGATGCTTCTTATAAGCTATCACTGATGTAGATCTCATAGAGAAGTAAAGCAAGTCCTACCTAGTGTTTGACCCTAAAACATTTTACGAACTACTAGGGATAAAAATATACACACAGTAAATTAAATGAGATTTTATTATCAGAAAGATTGACACAGGCAATAAATTTAATAACAGGTCAGAAAAATGAGAGATCAGTATGGTTTGCATGAATTCAGAGGTAGGGAAGACTATTGTGTGGTTCGGAAATGATGACAAAAACAGTCTCTGTCAAATAGAAGATTTGAATTGGGGACTCATGAAGAAAGTTGAGGAAGGCCAAAATTGTGTAGAACAAAGAAACATTGTTGGAAGTTTTTTCATAAGTGCCTGGCATGATAAATATGTTTTGGAAAGATTCATGGAAAGGGATTAGGAAAGGCAAGACAGCCTTTCAGTATGCTGCAATAACTCAGGTACTAACCTATATTTCTCATTTGACCATCACTTTTCTGTGCTTAGGACCTATCCCTACAGACTGATATACTCTAGTCCTCCTTGTAATCCATTACCCTTTCTTCTCCTATGTACATGCCATGTGCCTGTGGTTCAATGGAGCATGTGGGATTTTAAAAGTCTTTGATTTAAATCCCAATTCCATCACTCAATAGCAGTTTAACTTCCCCAAACTTCATTTTAAAAAGGGATTGCAGCCCTATTTATGAAGTTTAAGTATGATGAGATCACTAAGCTGGAACTTTATACAATGGAATAAATATAAGCTTGTGGTTGGCTAATCAGAATATCTGTGTCCCCGTTTGCTAACATCATCACTGGATTGTAGTACAGATGTCATAAATATTTTTTTTTGCAAATGATTATGTTTTCGTATTTCTCATTGGATTTATTAGTACACAGAAAACTTGCTGAATTTGACTTTTTCAGGATGACCAACTAAACTTGGTTAATGATAACAGAACTAGAAAAACAAACAAACAAAAATCACATGGCTTCAAAAGGAATTTCAAAGCTAGAAGTAATAAAACCTTGTAACTAATGAGATAAGAATAATGAGGTGGAGTGAAAATTAATTCTAGAAGTAACAAAATAATAGTGGATTTTAAAAGATAAATATTAATTTTATGTTTCTTCTTTGCTCAAATGAGAGGAATCCAGAAATAACATTCTGAGATTTGTATGGCATTAATTTTCAAGCCATTAGAGATATGGTATCTTCCTTTCTGCTTTGCCATTTTTGGCTAATAGATGTCAATTTCATGGTCATAAGATGGCTGCTGAAATTCTGGTCATTGTTTTTGTGATGACTAGAGGAAAGAGAAAAGGGTAAAAAGGTGATCATACCAGTAGTTCAGCCTTATTTAAAGAGGAAATGCATAAAGAATTTGTTTATATAATATTGGCTTCACAGTTGTAAGAAAGTTTGATAGCATTGACTATCAAGAATGGTGGCTAATTCATACCTTTGCTCTTATACATTTTAGAAAAAGATTGCTAACTGTATTTCCATAAGCATATGTACATTACATATATGTCAAAAGCCTGTTTTCTCTATCACCAAGATTTAAAACTTGTCATATGATTTAGTGAAAGTTTACTGCAGCACATTTTGATTATACACATTTAGACATTGCTTTTAAAGAGGTCTGAAGCAATCTGAAAACACTAAAGCAAATGCTAAAAATCCTTTAGGCAGGAAGTATCAGGAGTGAAAGCTGGTTTTCATTGTTCAAATAATTATTCTACAATGGTTAACATTTCACAGCGGCATGTTATATGTGTCATTTTATTTATGTGATGGAAAAGTACAAGGCAGTACAACCTATTTAGTAAATCCAGATTTTTGAGAAGCAATGATGAAGAACAAAATCTTTATTATGTGTTTTGATCCTATCATAAATTAGTAAGTGCTTTCTAATAAGATTTGGGGGAAACACATCTAAGTTTCCTCACACTTTTAATTTAGCAATAGCATGTTTATTAAACAACTGAATTATTCATCAGCACATTAGATTACCTATAAATACGCTTTTTCTTTTTTTGTCTTTAAAAATTTTCTTTTGTGAAAAGATTTTCTTATTGCCATAATTCCAGTTATTACCATCTTCAGCACTTTTAAATAAATACTACTTGAATATTTAGTATATGCTAAATAATCTTGCATCAATGTCTATCTAAATTTTATCTTGTTCTCTCTCATTGCTTAGGGAATAAAAGTAATTTTTTCTAACAAAGTGGTTCTTTAAATTTATAAATTACTATGAATACTTTAATGTATTTGTTTACTTTCCCTAATTAACTAATCTTATATAATAAAAGCCTAATATGCTAAGTGTCTGGTCATCTGGTTGGCCATTCAACCAATCAAAGCATAATATGCTAATGATATGCTAAGGCTGCTTAACCACTTGCTATGACATGCACTGGCATGTCACCAGTAGGCAGACAGTCAACAAGTCGACCAGTTGCTATAGTGTGCACTGACTACCAAGGGGTAGATGCTCTGACTGGTAGGTTAGCTCACTGCTGGGGTCCAGCTGATTGGGGATTGAGCAAGACAGGCCAGACACACCCTGGAGCCCTCCTGCAGTTCCTCCCCAACTGGCCAACTCCCTTGTGTCTCCCTGGCCCTGATTGTGCACCGAGGTTCCTCGGCCTGGCCTCTCAAAATCTAGAACCCCTCAGGGGATGATAAGAGAGCCAGTTTCAGCCCGATCCCACAGGGGAAGCACCCTCATCAAGAAGTTAGGCTCATGGCTGGCGAGTGCAGTGGCAGTGGTGGGAGCCTCTCCCACCTCCACAGTAGCACTACTCCTCCTGGAGAGTGGGCCTAAGCCATCAGTTGGACATCCCTCAAGGGCTCCCGGACTGTGAGAAGGCACAGGCTGGGCTGTGGGACGCCCCCTCCCCAAGTGCATGAATATCATGCACTGGGCCTCTAGTCTTTAATAACTCTCAAGAACTACCATCATTCTATCAAAATGAAGTATTTAATCGGTATAAAGATAGCATTTCTATAATTTTTTCTTGCTCTATTTTTTCTATTAGTTCCTAGTAAACATTTGTAATATAGGAAAATGAAGTTAGAAATGTATACCTTTATAATCTTACACTAAGAAAAAAAATAATTCTCCTTTCAACAGCTTTTTATTGAGCATCTACTCTATTCAAATCCACTATGTGCAGCAAGGTAAATATAAGTTCAAATTTTAACACTATAAGAGACAATAAAATGTACTTAAATGATTAGCAAATTATTATTTTAAAAACTGTTCTATAAATTGATTTTCTGAATTTATAAGAAAATTGGGTAATATGTTTAAGTGTCCTTTTTTTCTCTTTAGTAGTGTTGATTATCAATGGTGCAAACAGTAATATTCTTTTTTTTATTTTTAGTCAGTAAAGCCTACTTATAAAAATACATTGTATTCAAAGTTCTATTTTTAATAGGATCCAAGGATACTAATTAGATGTGCATAATTCAGATGACTCTAATATTATAGAGAATGTAGATATTCAGTTCTAAGTGCCAATAATATTGCTCGTCATAAAAATACTTCAAAGTAGTTAATTGCGAATATTACAAGGGTAAAGATGAAGAGATTGGTAAAATAACAATAGTGTTAATAAAAGCATATTCTAAGTTACCAGAAAATAGTATTATGAAACGATGTTAGTGATTATAGAAACATTGCTTTGTTAACTACTTATCAGGACAGAAGCATAAATTGTGCTTTAAAGACTGGAGAGTAAAAGCTCACAAGTAGAAGCACTAAACAGCATATTAGGAGGTTTATTTTATTTTGAGGGGCAATTGGAAGCCACTTATGGTTCCTCAGAGTTTGAAACATGAAACAACATAATATTTGAAAAAAACATTTCCCTCTGAGAACGTCATAAGAGTTTAGAGGTAAGATTAAGGATTTTTTCCAGTACTTTGGTGAGAGGCAGTGATGGCTTGAACTGAGACTGTATAACCTCAGAGCAAAGGAAAATTCCAAGAAATAGTATAATGAATAGGATTTGGTAATTACTCAAACACAGAGGACAGAGAATACAGATACAAAGAAGACTTGAAAATAAATAGAGAATATTCTGTGACAAAACACGGGTGACCAACTATCTCTCTAATCACAGTGTTTATAAAAAGCCACATTGCAGAGTTCGCTACACAAACAAAAAATATAATTTTCCATATACAAAAGAGATTCAAATTCTAAACAGCATCATCCACTTTTCTGCATGGTTTTAGTGAAGCAGAAAACAAAATACTTGCTCTGGGTACTTTTTGCTGCTTTGTTACTCTGTGCCAACAACAGTCAGTGGACTGAACGCTACCCATACCTAGAGAAAGATGACTGATGAGTAAGTGTCGCCTGGGCTACATAACCAGTGATGCTTTCAAGGGGTCACCTTTGGTTCAGGGCTGCTTAAGTGTGTTTTCAATGGCCTGGAAAATGGAATAGAGAATAGGCTCATCAAATTTGTAGATGAGAGCAATCTTCTGAAGAGAATGAAGACAGGACTACTCATGGAAGATAGATTCAGTATTCACAATGAACTTGGAAAATTAGCAAAGCAGTGAGAAATGAACTGGGCAATATTTAAATGGCTCAGATTTCAGGTAGTGCAGCAGAAGACAGAGACCCATGCTCAAATAACACACATATCTCTATAAAAAATGGGAGGAATGGTGATTGGAATATTACTGGAAATACTCTCTACAGCATTGCTGAAAACAATGCGCATGATGCCTGCGTGCCAACAAGAACACAGGAGAACTAAACTCACCACATGCTAGCATTTCTTGTGAATTTAAAATAGAGGCTCCAAAATACTCACACAAAGACTTCCATTTAGCACTTCAGCAACAGTTAGATATTTGCTAAATGAAATTCTCCACTTTGTTTTAGTGCTTCGTAACAAATGAAAGTAACGCTAAATAAATTTATCTCAAAGAATTAGAATCAACAATTTAGAGATGAATATGAAAGCCTATAAAAACAACTAACTACATTTATAAAAAGTACTTCATTTTGGATAGAAAAATGTTCTTAATCACATTGTTTCCAATATTAGCTCATTCAACATTTATTCAGGAAATAATGGTTAAGTGCCAGTGGTGACTAAAAAGAATTACTGACTTCCAGGAGCCCTTAATCTAAGGCAGGGGTCTATAAAAGTCCAGATACTGAATATCTTAGGCTTTGCCAAACAGATGGTCTCTGTTACTGCTCAACTCTGATGTTGTGTGCAAAAGCAGTCATAGACAACATATAAACAACTTGTGTAACAACTATCTTACCCACTAACATAAGAGTTGAAAAACTAAGGTATGTGGATCAAATTTGGCTCAGCGCCTGATTTTGTAAATAAACCTTTATGGGAACACAGCTACACCTGCTTGTTTATATGTCGTCTGTGACCGGGGATCATGTGAAAGAGCTCCCAGAGATGACAAGGAGAGGGCTTTAGAATAAGGTGACCAGACGTCCCGCTTTGTAACCATTTTTCCCGCCGCAGTGTTTTAAAAAAGTCCCGAATTTTGGAAAGAATGCACGACAAGCTAGGGAACGGCGGGAGAATGGAAAGGGAAGATATGGTTTTCGGCGGCCAAGCAGTCAATGGTGTCCCACTTTACCAATGTTAAAATCTGGTCACCTTACTTTAGAATGGTTGTTTGGGAAGGTTCCACTGAGAAAGTGACATTTTAGATGAGATCTGAAGAATGATGGATTCATAGTTGGCCAGTCCACGCATGGGGAACCAGTAAGTGCAATGGCTCTCTGGGACAGAAAAGACCCAGGTAGCAGCAGGTGACAGAGTGTATTGTGTGCTGGGCCGGTTCTAAGTGAGGAAAGAGAGATGGTAAAGGAGTAAAAATTGCTGCCAATCAGGATATCATATTTCAATAGAACAGACATGAACAGAATGTTGTGAAAAGTTCTATCAAGAAAATAAAACAAGCTGATGTTGTAGTATGATTTGGAGGGAAGGGGTCAGTAAGTGTACGGCATTTGAGCTGAATGTAAAGAAGACACTTGGAAATCACTGGGAGAAACAGTTCCAACCCAAGGAAAGAAGAGCAAATGCCAAGTCTCGGAGGTAGAAACAAGGTTGTCATGTATACAAGATCTCATGTATATTAGTAACATGTATTGTGATAGACAAGGCTGAAGGAGAAGTAGACCTGGGAGGGAGCATCAGGAGTTCCGTTTTGGTTGTGTTAAGCTTGATATGCTCCCTAGACATCTGAACCAAGATTTCCAGTATGATGTTGCATACAGGAGTCCATGGCTTTCTTTTTACATAGAAAGTCAGTATGCTGGCTTATAGAAGATAAGGGGGGGCTTCTGAGAAAAAATTAAATAGGTAGGCAGGTGACATGATGGAGGGACTTGCAAGCCATTTTTAGCAGGCTGAATTATTCCAGACATACTAAGAAAACCATCATATTTTAAACCAAGAGAGTACTACGATTCCGCTTATAGTTAAATACGTGGACTCTTCATTATTTGTAAACTTTCAAAATCGTCTATTTACCAAAATGTATTGGTGACCCCCACGTCATCTGAGGCATGCACAGCGCGGTGAAAAAAATGAGCCTCCGAGGGCGCATGTCCCCAGCTGAGGTTGAAGAGGTGATTCTTTTTTGCGGGCCACTTGGTACAAAAAAGGTTTCACTTTTTGTGCTTTTTGTTACTGAGTTTGTGGTTTAAAATGTCCCCTAAGCAAAGTGCTGAGGCGCTGTCTAGTGTTCCTAACGCAAAAAGGCTGTGCTGCGCCTGAAGGGGAAAGTATCTGCGTTAGATAAGCTCTGTTCACGCATGAGCTGCAGTCGTTGGCTGTGAGCGCAACGTTAATGAAGCAAAAATACGTTTTATTAGATCAGGAGCCTTTAACAGAAAAACAGCCTAAAGAAGATTGCACGGTGATCAGCTGATGACAATTTTGTGACCAGAGGATTGCAGGAACCTAACCCTGCATTTCTCCTAGGAGCAATGGTTCAGTATTCCTTAATTCCGTACTCGCACTGACTTTACAGAACATAACTACCGTGAATAACAAGAAGTGACTGTATGGCTCAAAAAGGCTCCACTGAATTATACTGGGAGACAGTTGGGTTTATTATAAGGAAGCTTTTCTTATAGCTGTATAAAACATTGGCAGGACTTCTTTAGGGAAAAAAAAAGTAATTCCTTTTTTCAAATCGTATATATATATAACAAGCAGTAATTGAGAAACTTTAGCCTTCAGATTATATATAGCAGTTGGTTTATTTTATTTGTCATTAGATAAAATGTAAAGTGAAGTTTCAGTTGGCTTTTTCTGGCCTGGCCTTGAAACCAACAAATACAATTATGTGTGTATGTGAGACTAAAGCCAAGTGCTTAGCGCATGACAAATAATCCTTGTTTCAGTAAGTGTTAACCTCTGCTGCTGCTGTTGCTGCTGCCATTGCTGCTGCTGTTCCAAGTGCCCTGAGTAGAAATGCCCCATTTCAGCCCAGAGATAACACTCTCAAGGGACAGAGGTGGCCACACAAAGCAGATTAGCCCATCCCTAAAGGTAGGTGTGACTCAGGACATTCTGCTTATGCCTGCCTTCTAGGCAGCATTCCCTTCTATTGGTGGCCCCTGGTTGGTACAATAAGCCATATGCTCATACTTACCCAGAGACGTTTGTAAATAAAAATACAGAACCCTATATAATAAAAGGGTAATATGCAAATTGACCCTAACAACAGAACGACTGGGAATGACTGGTCACTATGACACACACTGACCACCAGGGGGCAGATGCTCAATGCAGGAGCTGCCCCTGGTGGTCAGTGTGCTCCCACAGAGAGAGCTCTGCTCAGCCACAAACCAGGCTGATGGCTGACAGCACAGTGGTGGTGGCAGGAGCCTCTCCCATCTCCTCAGCAGCAGTAAGGATGTCCGACTGCAGCTTAGGCCTGCTCCCCGCTGGCAAAGGGGCTCCCAGGCTGCCAGAGGGATGTCTGACTGCCAGCTTAGGCCTGATCCCCCAGGGAGCGGGCCTAAGCCAGCAGGTGGACATCCCCTGAGGGGTCCCAGACTGTGAGAGGGCACAGGCTGGGCTGAGGGACCTCCCCAGTGCACACATTTTTGTGCACCGGGCCTCTAGTATGGATATAATGGTGGAGCAGCTGCCACTTCACTTTGGAATCAGAGTTAGGCAAAGGCCAGGGAAAGGAGGAGTGTTCCATGCCAGTGTGTCCTAAGCAAGGAGTGGCTGCTATAAGGGTCAAAGAGTGATTTTTAGAGCTAAATGTTGGGGACAACTGGCAGTTACTAGAGCTGTTAGAGCAGGGTGTTGGGACTGATGGAGCAGGCCAGATGATGGCACCAGGACCAGAACGAGGTAACAGGAAGGCTGCACAAAGCCAGGTTTAGAGAAAGTTAGCTAATCAGAAAATGTAAAAAGGAATTTTGCTTTTAAATGTGAGAAAGGTAGAATCATAGAGATACAATGGAAATGAACGAGATTAAGTAAATGTAAACATTAACTTCATTCATAACTTCCTTTTTTAAAAATACTTTTTTATTGATTTGAGAGAGGAAGTCAGGGATACAAACATGAATTATGAGAGAGAATCATTGATTGGCTTCTCCTGAACATTCCTGCCCACAACCGGGGCATGTGCCCTCGATCAGAATCAAATCCAGGATCCTTCAGTCCACAGGCCAATGCTCTATCTGTTGAACAAACCTGGTTAGGAATCTGTATTTCTTTAATTTTCTTCATGTCCTTCTCCCTCCTCCTTTTCCTTCATAGCTTCCAATATTTCAGGAGCCTATTTTTCAGAATTTGAATCACAATGATTAATTCTATTCTCTTTTTATCTCCTGTTTTCCCCTACCTCTTTCTTTGTTTCAATTGGCTAAAATAAAATATCATTTTCATGTTTATTTCGTGATTTATTTTTTTCTAACTGGAAGGCAGCTTATGTGTGATCTGACTGTGTCCACCTCTCCTGCTAGACCTAAGATCACTCCTCTAGTCTGCAGCCACCCAGAGCCTTCTTTCAGATTCTCCCCAGAACCAGATTTTTCTATTACAAGGTCTGTCCATTCACAATTCCCTTCTCTTTGGAGACCTTCCTTTAGTCTGTGTTATGTCTAGTCATTACTCATTTCTCAGCTTACTGTCACTTCCTCAGATAGATCTTTCCTAACTAGACCAATCAAAATTATTTACTAATGATCACTGCTGTGTAGCAGCCCTTGTCCTAGCTAATGGGGCTATGGTAGTGAGTGATACAGATAAAAACTTGGGCTCCCCTGGAGTTCCCAGTGAGATGGGAGATTACAACTGAAATAAGAAGTAAATTGGTGTTGTGTTAGATGATCTTATTTCCATCGAGGAAAATAAGAAAGGGAAAGAGGATAAAAGGCAGGAGGGGAGTGGGTCTGGGGGGTTGGGCTTGAAGGATTTGCAATTATAAAAATTCTGTTCTGGGAAGAACTCTCTAGGAAAATAGTATTTGAGAAAAGACCCAAAGAATGTGAAGGAATAAGCCGTGGAAATCTGGGGTACAACAAGCTGAGGAAGGGTTAATTCTAAAGGGCCTTAAGAGTTAACAATAGGGAAATGTAAGTAGCTTGAGCCAACTGTGCAAGGGCAATTTTGAGAAGGTCAGGCAGGCAACTGGGCAGCATACTATGGATACTTATTGGCTATTACCTTGGTGCTCTGCCTTACACTATAAACTATGCTGTCATGGCAGCTGGGTCAGGACGACACTGAAGAGGAGTAGAAATGTTCTCAAAAAGGACTCTTTCTTCCCATCACCCCCCACCCATTGTATTCTTCTGTTCTTCATCTTTCAGGGCATCCTCTTCTTTCTCCTTTGAAAGCACTTATTAAAGTGCATCATTATGTATTCAACTTTATATTAATTTATTTAGCGTTATCCTTCATCCTGTGGAACATATGCTCCCTCAGGGCCAGGAAAGTCTAAGATCCAGGATAGTCTCTTTTGTTGACTAGTGACATTGTTGACAATTTTCTTTCTTCTTCTCCTTCTTCTCCTTCTCCTTCTCCTTCTCCTTCTCCTTCTCCTTCTCCTTCTCCTTCTCCTTCTCCTTCTCCTTCTCCTTCTCCTTCTCCTTCTCCTTCTCCTTCTCCTTCTCCTTCTCCTTCT
>PVJC01041007.1:0-15559 GCA_004026665.1 Murina feae | reverse complement strand
ATGAACAACAAATATATATCAACGAGTGAATCTAAGAATCAAGTGAATAAAAAATCTGATGAACAGAATAAACTGGTGAATAGAATAGAATCAGAGGCATAGAATGGAGTGGATGGACAATTTTTGGGGGTTAAGGGTGTTGGGGGTGCGTGAAGAGAATGGACAATAATTGTACACCTATGGATGAGGACAGTGGGGGAGCAAGGACAGAAGTTGGGGTGGGAAATGGGAGGAGGGGATATATGGGGGGGAAAAGAGGAACAATTGTAATAATCTGAACAATAAAGATAAATTTTAAAAAAAAAGTATATCTTTTTTGGAAGCTGACTAGTGCTTGTATCCTGATTCCTCAAAATTCATATAGGTATGTTGTGTGCAGACCTAATAAGTAAGAGAATGATTTCCACCATAATGTAAATATCAAAGTCAGTTAAAATAGGGGGTAGCAATAATTTCCATTCTTACCTCCACAGAAGTCCATGGTTATTGTAGTGGACATTGCTGGTTCTGCCTGCCCTGAATACCCTCTATTGTCTTTTGATAGCAGCAACAAAAAAGCTGAAGCCAAGTCAATATGAACATCTCAAAGAGACTCTTCATTCCCTTAGCATCTTCCTCACTTGTTCTGTCTATGAGTTACTCAAATATATCACCAGTGACTCCTCCGACCCCCTTTAGTTAGCTAGAGTTTGTTTCTGTTAAATAGAACCAAAGAATCATAATTGATACACTCAAACCTAAATTTTGAATTTTACTTCTTGAATTAGTGCCTATTTGAGGAACTTTGAAATTTAGGAGACACCTTAGAACTTCTCTAAGAAAATTGCCTATACTCCAGGCAGATGATCTTAACCTGGGGGCTTGGAGGGTGGATTTAGGTGACACCTGAGACTTCTGCAAATATCTATATCTATATCTATATCTATATCTATATCTATATCTATATCATCTATATCTATATCTATATATATTAATAAAATAGTAATATGCAAATTAACCATCACTCTGAGACACCTAAGCCATGCCCACCAGCCAAGCCACGCCCACCGGCCAATCAGAGTGACTGTATGCAAATTAACCAAGCCAAGATGGCGGCCAGCAGGAGGCTTGCCCTGGCGATGCAGGAAGCTAAGGTTCCTGTCTGCCTAGGCTGGCTGTGGCAACAAAGTTTCCACAACAAAGTTTCAATTATAGAAGATAAATAAACCCCAGAGACCTGCTTCCAGCCTTGGGCTCAAGGAAGCGCTGGGAGTTTGGGTTGTCAGGGGCAACCTGACCAGGGCTCCGGTTAAAGCAACAAAGTATCAACTTTAGAAGTTAAATAAATTCCAGATACCAGTTTCCAGCCAGCCTCACTGCAAACAGCCATCAGCCCCTCACCCAGGCTGGCCAGGAACCACAGTAGGAACCCGAACCCTGAAGGGACATGAGCATCCTGAAAACCGCCCTCAGCCCCTCACTCAGGCTGGCCACACCCCCATGGGGTGAGGGTCCCCACTGGGAACTTGGCCAGCCTGCAAACAGCCATCAACCCCTCACCCAGGACAGCCAGGCACGCCAGCAAGTGGACATCCCCAGAGGGGTCCCAAACTGCGAGAGGGCACAGGCCGGGCTGAGGAACCCCCTCCACCCTGAATGCACAAATTTTTGCGCACCAGGCCCCTAATATATATATATATTTCTTTTAGTGAAATCTATAACTTTAATCAAATGATTAAAAGAGTCTAGCCTGTAGCTCATAAAATTTTAACAAATACTACTCTAGAAATTTATTTTCAATTTTCAATTTGCACAAAGCAAAGTAAAATGGTAAAATACCTTGTCCTAGTATAAATTACTTTTTCTTTGGAGAAAGGCTAATAGCTAATAAACTTAGAGAAAATTATTTGCAAGTAAAGCTGCTCAAATTAGGATAAATCTGCAAATATAACATAATTATTTCCAAGATCGTTTTAAACTGTAATGTAAATTGTTTGGTTGGACATCTTATGAATTTTGAACCCTTTCCAATTCCATGTTTTTAATAGTCTGTCTTTTTTTGGGGGGGGGGGCAGGAGTGGGGGTAGAATAGCATTCAAATAGAAAATACTGGGTGGTGTCAGAGCTCTGGACCAGAAGTTATTAAGGAAATAAGAGCAAAGAGATTCAACTGGAAGGTGTTCAATTGAGAAGTAAAAGTGAAGTCTGCTTCTGCAGTAGTACTATCAAGCGGGAGGTCAAGTACTGATGTGTGGACAGATACATTGGCAGGAGTTAGTATACTCACCCAAATGTTGCACTTGGGAATGTCAACATGATTTTTTATTTAGCAAGCAGATCTCTATTTCCATAGAAGTATTAGATAGATACAAACACAATGGCAGAGAAAGTAAGGAGGCTTCAAGTAGGGAGAAACGCCGAGTGCTGATTCAAGTACACAGCGTTGCAGACGTTGGTTTTCTGTGAGTCTGGTGGGATAATTAAGGGAAAGGAGTTTAATCTCCAGTTCTTCTCAGTAGAACTCAACATCCATCTCAGTGTGCATCACCACTAACTAGTTAAAGATGGAACCTGTAAGAACTGCGTGTGATTTACAAGGGAATTTGGAATATCAGTATACTTACTCAAATTGGAATTTAGATTAGACTCTATACTTGTCAAAGGAAAAATTTAAAAAAAGTGTAAGCATTTTAATAAAGCACAAGAGTATTGGTTAACTGGGGTTGTGGCAAATATTTTCTAGGCTCTGAAATTTCTGTTCCATTCTGCATAAGGGGCCATGGGCTACTCTTGTTATATCAATACCTTTTTGTGTAAATAAGTAGTTGCTTATCTATTTGTGTGTGTGTGTGTTTTAAAATATCTCTTTGATAGAGCTTTCTAGTCTTGTCCTTGCTCCTCATTAAGTGCACCTGTAAACTATGGATGCCTCGGATAATCAGAGATCTCTTGAAAACGGTAAGAAGGGAACTGGTTTTGGGCCCCAGGACTGGAGAAACAGCACAGCAGCAGTGGGGCATCTGTCTGCACCCCGCCTCCCCAGCAGAGGTGGTCCACCCAGACCCATTGTCTTCTGATTACCAAACTAGCAAAAGAAGGCAGTCAAGGCTGGTTATTATCCTTCCAGTCAGAATGGGAGTCTTTGAGGACATCAGGTGAGCTGACACCCTTATAAGGATGGTCAGTTGGGGGTCCCACCATAAATAAGCAGCTGGAGGAAGCATGCTCCTTCCCTGCTGTGTCTGCTTCCTTTTATCAATGAGATTCAGAGACAGGTCAGTGGAGCTAGAAGGAGGGACCTGGTCAAAGAATCAACTTTGTTCCCATGGGCCCAAATTCTCTAGAACACAAGCCCTAGAATAGCTATTGACAAAGGAAGAATGACTTTATCCAATACTAAGGCTAACTTTCTAGCTCTCCTACTCAAAATAATGTGGCATTGGCAGCATGACAGACAGTAGATCAAGAGAACAGAGCAGTGAACCTAGAAAGAGATCTGCACAAATATGCCCAACTAAATTTTGAACAAAATGAGAATGGTAATGTCAACATCTTGGAGATGACATCATGGTATAGCAGAAGGCAAACTATGTGCTTGAAGAGGTTAGGGTTTGGGGTTTTTAGAAAGCAATGTTTTTCTCCCTTTCTTCCTATGGATTAACAGGATTGACAAGGACCAGGTGGACACTGGTAGTGTCTTCTGCTGTCACAAGCAGTGAGTAGTCCTGTGTCCAGGTAAGAACTCAGTTCCTGGGATGATAGTGATGACACGTGATGACCATGATAAAGAACCATCTGAAATGGGGAGATTTCCTTAAAGTCACAAAATGAATTCTTTTTGGACTTTCAACCCACATATCCCTGAAGCCTCAAGGACTTGAAACTTACCCTGTTATTGAAATCAGTACATGAATCCTAGCTTTCAAAGAGAAAGTAGAGCTACTTCATTTGCATTACTTTCCAAGTGTCTTTTCCCATCTGTCCTACTTTATTTTGGCTGGAATTGTGTGTGTTACAACAGAGTGGAGACAAGTCAATTATGAGATAACTTGATGCTACATTTAAAGATCTGTTGAAGTGTGAAATGATTCCCAAGCCTCAGATACAAGGCTGAGTAATGGAGCACTCGGAATAACTTCTGATCTGTGAGAACCCAAAACCAAGGAAGGCCATGAGGAAGAAAGTTTGATGCTGCAAATTGATAGACTTCAATTCCCAACAAAATTAAAGTCCGTTATGTAAATGTTTTCATGAACAAAGCATGGAATAAAAGCTATGACTTTATACATCTTCAGTGATTCAGTCTTCTTACATTTTCCTCATATTCTTCCATTTTAATGTTCATCTCCTATCCTTTCTCCTCATCATAATCATTAGGAGATGTGCATTTGTTTGCATTTCAAGGAAAAAGCCTGTTTGCTCCATGCTCTTTGAGTATCTCATATATAGACCACACTCTACCAAAGAATGTCATCACTGGGTCGATAATCTAAGTCTAGTTTAGTGTTACATTGTTCTCCCATAACTCACATTAATTTATCTATAAGGTCCCTCTGTCTTCGGTGTGGCAGTGGACAAAGCTGGACCATCACATTCTGGGAGCTCCCCAATTTCCTTACCCAACCCCGGTTATCAGTCTCCCCAAACAGCAGATAAGTTGAAACCATGAACTCAGGGTTTCCATAATAAATGTTCCCATTATCAAGACTTTTCTATACTCAAAAAATAAAAACAAAAGCAGAGACAGAAGCAAGAATTAATAAATGGTTGGTATTTTATACCTTATGTGAAGAGAATATAGTCCATTTATCTTTTAAAAGTACAGCACTCAAAATGAACTGTTTCCCCTAGGAGTCCAAAACTGGAGAATTGTCACCATCAGGAGTGGGAAATAGAGCCAGCACCAGGCCCATGGTCAGTTTATATGAACATTTACTCAAATTTATTCAAATCTACACATTTATTCCAGTTTTTAAGGAAAAGAGCAGCTGTGTGGTATAGGACAACTTGTTTCAAAAGTTCAGCACACATTATACTTTTATTTGAATTTTTTAAAAAGTGAATACATATACATTTAAAAATAAAATTGAACCCTGGCGTCAGTGGCTCAGTTGATTGGAATGTTGTCCTGTGCACCAAAAGGTTGCTGGTTTGTTTCCTGGTCAGGTCATATACCTGGTTTATAGGTTCAATTCCTGGTCTGGGTGTGTACAAGAGGCAGCCAATTGATGTTTCTCTTCCTCTCTCTCTCTCTTTCTCCTCTTCTTTCCCCTCTCTCTAAAGTCAGTAAAAACATATTCTCAGATGAGGATTAATTTTTTTAATTGAACAATAAGATGTATACAAAATTATAATGATAGCTGCAATGGATAGGTTATATTTTGTGTCTGGTAGCTAATTATTTCACTTAATCATCACAACCATGCTGTGAAGTAAAAACATTATTATCTTTTATATTCAGATTAAAAAAAGAAGGCAAGGCAAAGGAGTAGAGGGGTTATGTTGCCCAAAGTTTAATAGTTAACAAGTTTAGGGACTGGGAAGTGATCCTTAGCTCTGTGTCTCAGGATCTTAAACTAGCATGTTATGCAAGCCCAGACATCATCACTATTAATAGTTTTTACAAAACTATTTTTACAAAAATGATGTTATAACATATCCTATTCAGCAACTTGCTTTTTTTACTCACCAATCACAGATAACCTATGCATAATTGTTGTCAATATGTTCATGGACTGCTTAATAACTTTAATTCATAACTGACATTGTGAGACTAAGTATAAAGTCATGAAATTGAAAGGAAATATTTATATCAATTTTAATGGGAAAGATTGACTCCCTTCACCCCAAAACAATTTTCACAGAGAAAAAAATAGATTAATTGACAACAGAACCAAGTGTGTATAAGCAATGAGAAATAACGTGAGGAAAAGCAAAATGAGTTGTTCTGTAAGAGCAGTAAATGTGATAATGTCACCAAGGTCTCACTAAGGAGCGACTTACTGAGGAGGGAGAGATAGTGAATGGTGAGGAGGAGGAGGTGGAAAGGAGGGACTGGGAGGAAGACTGAGAAAAATTAGGCAATGGGTTTTCAGCCAGATGTTCAATACCATGTTACTAGTAGAGTGGACTACCCTAAAAGGTTTCAGAATTTTTTTTCTCTCCTGCTTCGATCCTCTTTTCTCCCACTCATCCTTTGCTTCATGATTAAAGTTGATCTCGCTCTTGTTTCTATAACATTTATTTTGTCAATTTGTGAGCCATATGGGGGCTCGTGGTTAACTTAAAGTATACTTGAAAATAAAGACTAAACACAAGAGTGGGTGGAAACATCTATACTAATAAAAGGGTAATATGCTAATCAGGAGAAGGCACCAGCCACATCACCCCAGTGCAGCAGCCACTGCCAGTCACTGCAGCCACCAAAATGTTTTCATCAACACGGACTCCAGTCCCTTCACCATGAAAAAATGACAACTTTCTTTAGCCATTTTCAAGATGTGTCTTCCATAGGCTATGACATTTTTTTTTAATCCTCTCCTGAGGATATGTTTCCATTGATTTTTAGAGAATGTGGAAGAGAAGGGAAAGACAGAGAGAATCATCAAAGTGAGAGGAACACTTTGATTGGTTGCCTCCTGCATGAGCTCTGACCTGGGCCCTGACCAGGGAGGAGCCTGCAACCTAGGTACATGCCCTTGGTCAGAATTGAACCCAGACCCTGTGGTAGGCAAGCGGAGTCATTATCAACTGAGCCAAACCAGCTACGGCAGAATATGATTTGTTAAAAAAAAAAAAAAAAGTATTTCCCCTTGAAATGTACAGATGCAGATCTTTAAAGAAAGTAACTCGCCAAGAGAAAAACAAAACAAAAACAACAAGAGAAATTCTTAGGAAAAAGCTAATTGAGTTTAAACACAGGTCACACATTTGATTTGCAGCAGAATGAAGGCACAAATTCGGGACTCTGGAAACTTACTCCAGCACTCTTTCTATTTTATGTCTGACTTTTAGACGAAGGCTCAAAGGAGACACCTTGTTTTCTGGGTTGGTAGAGGGAAACCAATTAACCACAGTTAAACAAAGGAATACATTTTGACTAAAAATAACAAAAACTTTCCCTACAGTCGAGGCTATCCTCAGCATCACGGGCTTTGTCTAGGTTTTAGACAGCCCAGGACCAGGGGGCCCCTGAGAGGCATGCTGGGAAGAGAGTTCAGGTATGAGTCTCCGCTCAGCCAGGCCACACGTGAGCCACAGGTCAGGTGAGAGATGCGTCACATCCGTGATGAGCTGAGCAAAGGGAAGGTAACAGTGTTGTTGACTTCTTCTCAGCTGGGTAATCAATCACCTTCCCTAGTGGAAATGCAGTGGCAGGAGAGTTGTGACGTTAGAGGCCACCTAAGGTGAGGGGTCATAAGACTTTGAAAGACATGATTTGGAGACATGTCTGGTATTCTTATGACTGGGCGAGGGCTCCGCTTGCCCTTCAAGGGAGATCGCTGCCTTCTCTACCAGTGACTGGCAATTTGTCAAGACTGGAGTAAGGGCAAAGAAAGAAGCGGGGGACGTCCCCGCGGCCTGGCGGTCTTCCTGCTGCTAGGACGCTATGCTGAGGACTTAAAGGTAAGAGAAGGCTGCCAACCCGGCCCCTTCACGTTGGCCTCCCCTCTGCCTGGGTTCTGCATCCTTCCCTGCAGGCTTGAAGGGGGGATTGGAGCCGTGTGGGGACACTGCCAGGAATGGGCCCTAACTCCCACGGAAACTTATTGATTGATGTTCTGTGCTGCGGGGTGGAAGTTCCTTGCTTCGCTTACTCTGCAGAAAATCCGCTTCTGGTGGTGGCATGGTGAGAAGATACTGTAAGTGGAGAAGGCCTTGGGCAAGGAGCAGGTGTCCGCGAAAGCGCATTCTTCTGTTTGTCCAGCAGGGGGAGCCAACGACAAGCGCGGGGAGAGGCCGCCGGATGCTTACGCAACGCCAGGGCGCGTGCTCGGCCGGTGACCGCCCAGGCCGGGTGGTGACGCAGCCCGGGTCCGAGGAGGCACCTCTGGGCGCCAGCGGCCCGTGGCCCCGGAGCGGAGGACGGGCGTGAGGACTCTGTCTCCTTCCCGCGAAACCCTGGCAACGGCTCAGGCGTTCTTCTGGTTGACTTGCTGCTGCGCACAGCTGCCGGCTGCCTGCGAACCCGTGACACTGCCCATGCTGCTGATTGTTTTGCGAAAGGGTTGTCCTGGGTTTTTTTAGACTAAATAATGATGGTTCAGTTAGCGCCCCGTCCTTCACTGAACGAGGTTCTCGGCGAGGTGAGCGTAGGGCACCCTTTCCTGCTCTGCAGTTCCCGCCCCCATCCTGCAGCCAGGGGTCCCCCCAGGGAGATGGGGCGGGCATCAGTCCCTCCCTGATGAACCAGGTTTATCAAACAAAGAACTGGAGCTTAGAGAGTGAACTGGAAACTACCCACGGATTTCCTTCTTTTGAAACCAGTTGAATCTCTTGGTGTGTGTGTGGTTTCATTTATCAATTTCCCTTAAATGGATGGATCTTTTCTGATACGATATTTTAAAGAAGGATGCTGGTTAAAAGGGAGAGAAAAAGGCAGTTTGGAGTTTTTTCTGGTAGGCTAAAGTGCTGCTTTTTTTTTCTTTTCTTTTCATCTATTTTCTTTCTTAGGTCATAAGGAAAATTATGACTTTTTTCTTTATAAATAAGAAAATGGTCAAAACCAAGTTTACTTCGGTGAAGACATGTTAATTGTAGAAAATTTGGAAAATATGGATCTGGAAAACAAGAGGATAAAATTCACCCATAATCCTTTAATCTAGATATAGTTGTTATTTAATTAGGTGAATGAACTGAGGGCCATTTTTTTCTAATGTTACATATGCTAGGCTACAACGTGTTATAATATTATACATACTGGTTTTAAAAAATCTATTGTTTGCCTCACTTAATATACTGTGATAATTTTTAAAGCCTGCATAGTATCTCTGTCATATGTCATATATGTCATATGTCAAACATATTCAGTTAATCACATCACGATAGACATTAAAGTTATTTCTGTTTCACAATGGTAAGCCTCACTGGGATAATAACCTTTCTATGCATTTGTATTTCCTTTGGAGAAATCCTAGAAGAGAAATTGAAGATCAACAGATTTTTGTTAACTTTATTTATTGATTTGAGAGAGAGAGAGAAGAAAGGCGAGAGAGAGGGAAAGAGAGAAAATGAAACGTCGATGTGTTGTTCCACTTATTTATGCATTCATTGGTTGATTCTTGTATGTGCCCTGACTGGGGAGGGAACCTGCAACACTGGCTTATTGGGATGACACGCTAACCAACTGAGCTACCCAGTCAGAGCCAAGATCAGCAGATGCTTTAAGATACTCGATGTGTGTTTACAAATGCCCTTCCAGAAGCATCGTGTCAATTTGTATTTTGACCATCAATTATGAGCCAACGCCAACATAATTCCTTTTTGTATTCTTTACCAGCTTTATAGGTAATAAATAATATTTTGTTATTCTAACTTGTATTCCACTGACATTTTCTTCCAAATTTCCTTTAAGGACCTTTCTAACAGGTTTATTATTCTGATGTGAGCAACAAAAGATAAGAACGTTGAGCAGCCACATCAATAAGGTATAGGCAGTAAGATGAACTGGCATTTAAGATAGTTGACCCTTGAATAGACTGAGGCTCTTATAGAAACTTGGGAGCTATTTATTGGGAGAGATTCACAGCCAAGAAAATTAGAGAGGAACTGTGCCTGGGGATCCATGTGGGAATAATTCTTAACTTTGATTATTCAACTTTAATAACTAAAAGACCCACCATGATTAGAAAGAATAAACAGGAGAATTCTGTGATTTTTGGTCCCAACATGTCCTAATATAAGGCAACATTGTAGCAGGGGGGCAATGAGAAAATGTTTTCACCGGTGACTGGAACTCCATGACTGTGTGCTTACAGCTGTGCACAGGGTATCGTGTGGTGTGCACATGGGCATCGTTGGGTATGCCTGTCTTGGCAGATGTCATCCCTCCTAATTTTCATCGAGTGTGAATGAGACAGGAGCCTGTGCTGGAAAAGAGAGAGACAGGAGATCGCTCTGCTTTGTGGAAACAAATCAATTTACTGAAACATGAATTTACTGACAAATAATTTGCCAGGTGCCCAACTTGCAAAATTGGAAAGATGTTTTAAAAGTTTTAGTTTCATCCTCGCTCTGTGCTCCCCACTGTTCAGTCTCAACAGGTTGCCGAGGCTGTTTTATTGGAGGCATGGGCAAATTCAGAGGCAGGGACAAGGAGAAGCAGAAGGAAAGATGAGACTGAAACATAAACTCTTCAATGAATTAAGAAATTGGTCACTCGTGAAGTTAATTTCACTCAGGTGGCTTTCAAGTGGCTCAGCGCCCTGCTTTGTCACCTTCTTCTGGAAATATCTTGCTTTGCTCTCCCAGTCCTTCTCCACCCAAAGTTGTACTTCACTTAGACCTTGAGATGTGCTATTCACAGGTGTAATCCTAACACTCACCCCTTGCTTTAGGACATAAGGATTTAACTGTTAATTGGCTAAAATAAAATGCTTCTGTGGAATCTTAGAGAACCTTTAATAATGTCTGATAATACATTCAAAGTCCATAATATGAAGATGATTTGGAAACAGCTTCTCTTACCTCTTCTAACCTGATGTCCAGCTCCCTCCTTCTATGGTCATGAGCCCCATGGTTGGACAGAGACCACTCCTGTTCCTCACCCTGCAAACCTTTTCCTGAAGTCCGTCTATAGTCCTTCTGATCACCACCTGCAGTTCAAAATAAGTCAATACACAGCCGCCTCCGCCTCCTCCACTTGCCTCTGCCCCTGGGATAAATTCCTAGATGTTGTTTGATCCTAGAAGCCTTGAAAGCTTGGAGATTAGCAAGTGATCTTTCCTGTGGAGGAGAAACACAGGAAAGTGTTGCCCTGAGATTAGCTCACTGCCAGTTTTCTCAAGAATTTCCCTAAAATACAAGTACATCTCCTCCTCAGCCTGCTTACAATTGAAAAGTCCTCTTCCACTATGGCAGCCTTGATAGATGCCAGACTCTCAGGAGGATTAAGGTGATGGGGATGGTGGAAAAGATGAATCTGACATAAAAGCTCTCCCTGCCACATGTTGGGTCATAGCAAATATTTGCAAAGCTCCCGTTACTTGCAGCCACCATTATCATCTCTGTGTGGGATGATAATGGAGGCTGCAAGTAATGGGAGCTTGCCTATAGTTACAGAGTACAGAGAGATAAAACATATTTACAAAAACTTCAAAAAAAGGCGTTATGTGATAACTGGTAAGGCACCAGAATGGTCACAAACTTTGGGGTATCAAGGGTGTTGGCAGGGGTGACCTCAGGAGCAAAATTGTGAGCCAAGTGCTGAAGTGACTAAGAAAAATGGAAGAGTGAGCAGGAAGACAGTGTCAAGGGCACGTTGATATATGGCCTGAAGCATAAAAAAGGAGACATAATAATTGAGTAACGGATGCAGAGCACTTTCATCCATCATGTTGGAAATCTAGCAGGTGCCTCTTTACAGTCAATCATATAGAATTCTAGACCCACGGATGACTTATCTGCAGGAGTGAACCAGACTTGCTCTGGACCAAGCATGAAAGCATATTAAATACGTAGCCTTTCAGAGAATCTCATTGCTATATTTACAGATATAGATATAGATAGATATTTCTGAATTGTGAATTGAGGCAGATCATAACATAATAGAAAATCATTTGTGTTCTTTTTAAAAATTCTTATTATACCCAACAGAAGGAACAATTTTACACTTTTAAAAAGGCAGCGTCGCCTCTGATCTATGAACCATTTTATTTTGAACAGAACTTACTATTACAATTTTGTCTGCTGCTTGCTTGGGTAAAGGCCTTCCTACATCTCTCACTGCAGAGCAAAACAATTTTCTTGAATATCCAACTACTGTTTATATCTATCTCTTGAAATGTGGGAGCTATTAGAATTAGATAGAAATATTCCGTGTAGAATGGAGGGGAGAGAGAGAGAGAGGGAGAGAGGAAGGGGGGAGAGAGAGAGAGAAAGAGAGAGAGAGAGAGAGAGAGAGAGAGAGGAGATGGAGAAGAAAGAGATGGGGAGACAGAGAGATTATATTCTGAGGTTCTGGATGGTGGGTCACCGTCAGCCGGAGGCAGCAGTGCCCCTGGATGGGTATACTGTGTCATTTCAGAACACCACCCTCAACCCTGACCTCATTTATTTATTGACACTAGAAATTCTTTTTTCAAGAGGAAGAAATCTTTTTATTCTGACTAGAAATAAAGTTTAAAGAAAAATGGGTGGGAATGGCGATGTGTTTAAGCTCACACTTGGCTGTACAAGGTGGGCATCAGAACTTTGTCAGGACCAGGTTTCTGTGCAGGAACGCAGTTCAAAGACAGTGTGCCACGGGCTCAGGGAGAGGGGGAGGCATGGCTTGCAGGTGCCAAGCCCACCTGGGTACTGGGCACTGGGCACATGGACCAGGACCTGGGCACCTTTTATCCTCTAGAATCTATGTTTAAGCACCTTACACTTTCTACGAATTCAATCTATGAATTAAAGCCCAAGCTACTAGAACTGCAATTATTTAGTGTTAATAACTTCCGTCTTTATGTTTCCAGTTTGTGAAGAACAGTATCAGTTTATATCTGAAAATCAAATGTTGCCCATGGTGCCTGCCAGCCCTCCTATAAGAGTTCTGAGTTAGGTGTGGACACAGTAGGGCCACTACAGTGTAGACTTACGGCATCATCCAGCAGGAGGGGAGCTTCCAGTCACCTCCAGCAGCCTCCACGCACATACAGGAACTCTCTTCCCAGCATGCCTCTCAGGAGCCCTCTGGTCCTGGGCTGTCTAAAACCTAGACAAAGCCCATGATGCTGAGGATAGCCTCAACTGTAGGGAAAGTTTTTGTTATTTTTAGTGAAAATACATTTCTTTGTTTAACTGTGGTTAATTGGTTCCCCTCTACCAACCCAGAAAACAAGGTGCCTCCTTTGACATCAGAGCCTTCGTCTAAAAGTCAGACATAAAGTAGAAAGAGTGCTGGAGTAAGTTTCCAGAGTCCCGAATTTGTGCCTTCATTCTGCTGCAAATCAAATGCATGACCTGTGCTTAAACTCAATTAGCTTTTTCCTAAGAATTTCTCTTGTTTTTTTGTTTTGTTTTTCTCTTGGCGAGTTTCTTTTTTTAAAGATCTGCATCTGTACATTTCAAGGGGAAATACTTTTTTTTTTCTTAACAAATCATATCCTGCCCTAGCTGGTTTGGCTCAGTTGATAATGACTCGGCCTGCCTACCGCAGGGTCTGGGTTCAATTCTGACCAAGGCCATGTACCTAGGTTACAGGCTCCTTTCTGGTCGGGGCCCAGGTCAGGGGTCATGCAGGAGGCAACCAATCAAAGTGCTCCTCTCACTTTGATGATTCTCTCTGTCTTTCCCTTCTCTTCCACATTCTCTAAAAATCAATGGAAACATATCCTCAGGTGAGGATTAAAAAAAAAGAAAGAAATGTCATAGCCTATGAAAGACACATCTTGAAAATGGCTAAAGAAAGTTGTCATTTTTTCATGGTGAAGGGACTAAAGTACATGTTGATAAAAACATTTTGGTGGCTGCAGTGACTGGCAGTGGCTGCTGCAGTGGGGTGATGGGGCTGGTGCCTTCTCCTGATTAGCTGGTTGCCTCCCATAAAGGGAGGCCAGACTGCAGCTTAGGCCCGCTCCCCAAGGAGAACAGGGAATGGGCCTAAGCCATCAGTAGGACATCCCCTGAGGGCCCCCAGTCTGTGAGAGGGGGCAGGCTGGGCTGAGGCATCCCCCCCCCAGTGCACTAATTTTGTGCACTGGGCCCCTAGTTAATAATAAAGAAATTCAAACTGAAAACATAGTGAGATTCACAAAGACAAAAAGATTCTTAACTCCTAGGGGTGGCTAGTTTGTTGGGCATTGAGCACTTTCATTTGTTGCTGAGGAGCAAGTGAATGGACATTAACATTTAAAGGGCACTTAAAAATAGATATCCTAGGTTCTTAAAATGTTCATACATTTTGACCTAGTAGTTTGGGGAATCTATACTAAGTAAGTAATTAAAGATGAAGTCCAAGTTATATTTATCCAATCAGCCTAATTTATGAAAGGGGCAATTTAAAGGAATCTAAAAGTTGTTTAAGAAGGGCATTATTAATTTCTGATATATATTTACTATAGAGTTCTATTTGGTCATTAAAAATGTTAGGGAAAATACTTACTGAAAAGAAAAATATTTACAAAGTAGAGCCAAGCAATTAAATGCAGGATGTAAGAGTCTGATGTTATTTTTGAAAAATAATATATAATCAAATGAAAAACATAGTACACAGCAAATACAACTGATTTTATATTAGTGCCAGATTATAGATAACTATTATTTATTCTCTGTGATTTTTCTATATTTTAAGTTATCTGAACGAACATGTAATTCTTCTATAACTATCTTTCAAAGAAATATTATTAAAATGCAAAAAATTAAAAAAGTGTATTGCATTTCCACTATGCTTATACAAGCATGATTTAAATTAGTAATTTAAGCTTCAGCTACATAGGAGGGTTCCTATCCTCAGAAGAATCATTCTCCTGATTATTGACTTGCTGTAATCACAGAAGATTGCAACATCTCACAAGATGGAATGATGAGAGAGGAGTGGAAATATTTAATGGGACTAACCAATTCTTCAGTTCTGGCTTTGCTGTACATCCCACTGAGAAGGCATCCCCTGAATAAAAGTACCTTTATTCAGCCAATAAATATTTGATGAATGTCTTTGCAAGTTCCTACTGTTACTCACATTGCAGAAATATCTCTGATCCTTAAAAAAATGGCAATCAAAAATTTCAAAACAATCATTCCTATGTAAATTGCCTGAAATTTTGTGTTTATTTAGGGCTATATTTTAATTTTCTATATTAAGTTAAGAAATAAATTTAACTCTCAGGACCATATATAAAAGGAAAAAATAATTGATCTAATCTGTGTGAGTGACACTCTACGATAGGATGTGACTTTATGTGTTCATAGGTTTGGGGAACTTACACAATTTCATGACCTACTGAGCTTTATTTATTTACTAGGGGCCCGGTGCACAAAAATTTGTGCACTCGGGATGGAGGGAGTCCCTCAGCCCGGCCTGTGCCCTCTCACAGTCTGGGACCCCTCAGTAGATATCCTATGATGGCCCCAGTCTGCCAGGCGCCTTCTGTGTATGTGTGTGTGTGTGTGTGTATGGCCACTGGGGACCTGCCCCCAGCCCCATCAGAGGCTCGGAGCAGTCCTCCTGTGTGTGTCTATCTGCCGGGGGCCTGCCCCCAGGCACACCGTGGAGGCTTGGAGCAGGCACCCCCTCTATGTTGATCTCTCAGACTCTTGCCCTCCCCTGCATGTTGTTCTCTTTTTTGAGCTGTGGCCAGGGCTGGGTGCTGCCTGCCTCCCAAGCTTGCCTACTGCCCATCTTCCTCCAGCCACCAGAAAGCAGGGAAAACCCTGCCTC
>PVJC01041006.1:0-15549 GCA_004026665.1 Murina feae | reverse complement strand
GAGCAGCCGTCCTGGGTCTGCTGCCTGGCTTTGCCCCCCGGGGGCCTCTGCAGGACATCCAGGAACACCTGTTCTGGGTCCACTGCCTGGCTCTGCCCTGGGGGCCTCCGCAGGGTGTCCAGGAATACCCGTCCAGGGTCCGCTACCTTCATCCGCCCCCCAGGGGCCTCCACAGGGCATGCGGGAGTGTCTGCTGCACAGTGCAGAGAATCCGAAGCCAGTTCACTGCCCAGCTCCACCCCAGGTGTGTTTGCTCAGCAGCAGGGCCCCACCGAGGGATTCTGCACCAGCGTCCGCCCCTGGCTTGCCATCCAACTCTACACCAGGTGTGTCCCCTCAGCGGTGTGGGCCCACCAGGCGTGTGCAATCGTGGGCCCTCCGGTGGGAAACGTCCAGGCTTGCACTCACCAGCCCTCCCACCCCCCAGTGCACGAACCCTGAAGGAGCTGTGGGCAGCCTGAAAATGGCTCTCAGCCCCTCACCCAGGCTGGCCAGGCATGCCAGCAGGTGGACATCTCCCCTGAGGTGTCCCAGACTGCAAGAGGGCACAGGCCGGGCTGAGGGACCCCCACCCCCCGAGTGCACAAATTTTTGTGCACCGGGCCCCTAGTAAATTAATAAATAAAAAGATATCTTAAAACCCCCAAATTTGTTGTTAGAATCTAAACAACACTTTCTGAGTAACTCAGTAATCAAAACAGAAATCAAACAGGAAATTTTAACTGAATGAAAATGAAAACATAACATTTCAAAGTTTGTGAAATGTAACTAAAGTAGTACTTAGAACATTTTATAGAACTAAATGCCCATATTAGGAAAGAAGAAAGGTTTCAAATCAACGACATAAGCTTCTACTCTAAGAAACTAAGTGAAGATCAAAATAAACCCAAAGTAAGCAGAAAGGACATGCTAAACATCAGAGCAGAAATCAATAAAAAACAGTAAAATGTTAGAGGAAATCAATAAAACCAGAAGCTGGATCTTTGAGAACATCAGTAATACTGATAATCTGGCCAAATTGATCAAGAACAAATGAGAAAAACAGAAATTACCAATATCAGGAATAAGACAGATTAGACATCCTAAAGACATCAAAAGAAAGACAAGATTATGAACTTTACGCCAATAAATTCAACAACTTAGATAAACTGGACAAATTTCTTGAAAGACAAATTACCAAAGCTTGCTTAAGAAGAAAGAGATAATCCAAAGAGCCCAGTATCTATTAAAAATATTGTCTTGTCTTAGCCAGTTTGACTAAGTGCATAGCCCAAGGACTGAAGAGTCTCAGATTTAATTCCAGTATCTCAGTTTCAGGCTTGATTCCCCAGCCCAGGACCACCAGTGCAGGAGGCAACTAATCAATGTGTTTCTCACATTGATGTTTCTCTTTCTCTGACTCCCCCTGTTTCTTCCAATCTCTCTAAAAATCAATGGAAAAATATCCTTGGATGAGGATTCACAAAAGAAAATAAACATTGAATGTCTTTTTTTTAAGTTTTTAATGAAAGTTCAATATAGGATTACTTTATTCCTGCATTTCTCAATTGTGTCTTCCTTGTATTTGCCCTTTTCCTTTCCTACTTGGTGAGATTTGGCTTTCCACTAAAGGACCTTTGTGAAGCCTTTGTCCAGTGAAGCCTTTGTCCAGTTTTAGTCTAGTGATAACTACCTTGCTGGGGTAAATGCCCACATGAACAGTTATCCCGTTAGCTTTCTCCTGCTGCACTCGTTTAATGAAGATGACATATTTCGTTCTCTAGACCTGGACTACTTTGCCAATTTGCTGCCCTTTGTAATGTCCTTGAACAAACTGAACGTCATCATCTTTTCAGATGGGCATGGATTGAACACTGTAGTACTTCTCTCTCAGTTCTTTGGAAAGAGAAGACATAGTCTTCCTGCAAATGTGAGAAGGTGCACTGAAATTACTCTTACAGTTTTTGATCCAGTCAGAAGTCACAAAGAGATTGAACTTCATTTTGACCGTTGACGCTTCTACATTGGCTGCAAAAGGATTAAATCTGTCTTTTAAAATCTTCCCACAAAGAAAACTCCTGGCCCAGATGTCTTCACTAGTGATTTTATCAAAAATGTAAGGAAGATAATATAAACTCTGTACAAACCTCTAACTGAAAGAGGGAAAGCATCCCAACTCATCCTATGAGATCAGCATTACCATCATGTCAAAACCAAAGACCTTGTAAGAAAGAAAAACTATAGCTCATTATCCCTCATGAACACATATCTCCAACAAACTCATATCTAGAATATATAAAGAATAGTATAAAGCCAACAACACAAATAACCTAACAAAAACAGCAAAAGATATAAACAGACACTTATTCAAAGAAGATAGACAGATGGTAAATAAGCCCATAAAAAGGTGCCCAAAATCTTTAGTCATTAGGAAAATGCAAATCAAAACCACAAAGAATACATACTATTAGAATGGCTAAAATTTTAAAGACTGATTATACCAGTGGTTTTGAGAATGTGGAGCAACTAGAACTTACCCACTACTGATAGAGATGTAAAATAGTAAAAGCACCTTGGAAAAATGTTTAACATATATCTACTGTATGATCCAGGGATTCTACTCATAGCTATTTACCCAAAAGAAATGAAAACACATGACAACACAAAGATCTGTATGTGAATGTTCACAACAGCTTTTATTTACTAGAAGCCCAGCGCAAGAAATCATTCAGTCTGGCCCACCCACGTGCACCCCGCCCACCATTGCGTGCAGCCCCACCCCACCCCACCCCCGAGCCGGTCTTTGGTCATTACAGTGTTAGGGTCACTGTAATGACCCTAACATAGATAGATAGCCCCAAATTGGGAACAACCCAAATGTCCATCAACAGGTAAGTGGATACACTAATTGCAATATATCCATACATGGGTCTATCACAATAAAAAGGAATGAACTACTGATGCACACAAAAAAAACACTGGATGAATCTCAAAATAATTTGCTGAATGAAAAAAATCCAAACAAGAGTGCATACTTTAAAGATTCTATCTGCATGAAATTCTAGAAAATACAAACTAATCTTTAGTGACAGAAAGCAGATGAAATGCCACCAAGGAACAAGGGCAACAAATTACAAAGAGGCTCAAGAAATTTTTTTTGTTGAAAGGAGGTGAAAAATATGTTCATTATTTTCATAATGGTGATAATGGTATCTAGTTCCAGGTATCTAATCTAATAAAAGAGTGATATGCAAATTGACCCTCACTCCATTACACCCACAAGCCACGCCCACCAACCAATTGGGAGGAAATATGCAAATTAACTCAACTAAGATGGCAGAAGCCATGGAGCTGGAGTTACCCTGGGCAATGGAGGAAGCCAGGGTCCTGCGGGCCCTGAGCTCTACTCAAGGCTACAAAGTTGTAATTATATAGAAGATAAACAAACCCCAGATACCTGCCGGGCTGGGACCTTGGGTTGCCAGGGGCAATCCAGCTTCCAGCAGGGGACCAAGGCAACAAAGTTTCAATTATAGTAGTTAAATAAATCCCAGATAGCTGCTTCTAGCCAGGCATCCCAGTAGGGCCCTGAACCCTGAAGGGGCTGTGGGCAGCCTGAAAACGGCCCTTAGCCCCTCACCCAGGCTGGCCAGGCACGCCAGCAGGTGGACATCCCCCAAGGGGTCCCAGACTGCAAGAGGGCACAGGCCGGGCTGAGGGACATCCCTAAGTGCACAAATTTCTGTGCAACGGGCCTCCAGTATACATATATAAAAACTCATTAAATTACACACTTAAATATGCACAGTTGATTATACAGCAATTATACCTCAATAAAGCTGTTAAACAAAACCCTTATAATGAAAATGAAAATTTCCAGATACTGCTACCCATCTACAAGAAGGTGTTAGGTCTGACTGGGTAATAATAACAGTATTTTTGTAATAAGAGCTAAAACTTATAAAGTACTTACCATGTGCCAGGCATTATGCCATGTGCTTTACAGATACGTACTCTGATTCTCCCAGCATGTGGATTGTCCTATTAATAAGCTTTTTATAAATGGGGGGCGGGGGAATGATGCTGAGAGAGGTTCAGTGACTTAGGTCACATAGCTAGCAAGAGGCAGAGGCAGGAATTTTTGAGGAGAGACTAACTTTATAATTGATCAGTTCATTTGTGAGTATTTTTTTACTCTCACAAGTTTTGCTTCTTTGAGTAAGCAACAATTAGTGTGGATACTCTGTATCATTCCCTGTTGTTTATAAAGTACTTTTTTTCTTTTCATTCTCATAAGAATCTTGTGAGGTTTGTATTTTTTTCCTTTGTTTTTCAAAGTATGCTCAGGGTCTGAGAGCTGATAGATGGCAAATCCTAGATATAAATTTCAGGCCTCTGACACTAAGTTCTGTGCTTTTTCCCTTTATTGAAGGAGAATTTAGAATATATTTTGAAGTTAGAGGGATATCTTTAAAATTTTGCTGACAATAACCTGTATTTGTATTTGGTAAGGAGAACACCAACTGAAACTCTCATTCCCTAGTGGGAATGTAGAATGATACAGCCAATTTGGAAACATTTTGGAGATGTAATACACACACACACACACACACACACACACACACACACACACACACTAGAGGCCCGGTGCACAAAAATTTGTGCTCTCGGTAGGTCCCTCAGCCCAGCCTGTGCCCTCTCGCAGTCTGGGACCCCTCTGGGGATGTCCACCTGCTGGCTTGCCTGGTCAGCCTTGGTGAGGGGCTGATGGCTGTTTGCAGACTGGCCAAGCCCCCCAGTGTGGGCCCTCACCCCATTGGGGTGTGGCCAGACTGGGTGAGGGGTTGAGGGCTGTTTTCAGGCTGCCCACAGTCCCTTCAGATTTTGGGTCCCTACTGGGGTGCCTGGGCAGCCTGGGTGAATACCTGAGGGGCGTTTTCAGGCTGCCCACAGTCCCTTCAGGATTTGGGTCCCTACTGGGGTACCTGGCCAGCTTGGGTGAGGGGCTGATGGCTGTTTGCAGGCTGGCCAAGCCCCCCAGTGGGGTCCCTCACCCCATTGGGGTCCCTCACCCCATTGGGGTGTGGCCAGCCTGGGTGCAGGCCTGAGGGCTGCTTTCAGGCTGCCCACAGCTCCCATTGACCCAATGTCCCAGCAAGGCTGGCTGGAAGCAGGTTTCTGGGGTTTATTTATCTTCTATAATTGATACACTGTTCCTTCAAGCCGAGGCCTAGGCAGGTAACGAAGCCTCTGTTTGCTTCAGTTCCAAAGCTTCTATAATCGAAAGAATGTTGCCTTAGTAGACTCTAGGTAGGCAGTTTCCTCCAACGCTGGTGCATCGCAAAGCTGCTGTTTGCTTCAGCTCCAAGGCTTCTATAATTGAGACAATGTTGCAAATATGTTGCCTGGAGCCAGGAGAAGCCCAGCCAGCCGGCCGGCAGACAGTTTACTCCTGGTGCAACGGAAGCCACCTGTATACTCCAGCTCCGTGACTGCCGGCCTCCATCTTGGCTGCGTTAATTTGCATACAGCCGCTCTTATTGGCTGGTGGGTGTGGCTTAGGTGTACGGTAGAAACAGCCCCTCAGCTCCTCACCCAGGCTGCCCAGGCACCCCAATAAGGACCCAAAATCTGAAGTGACTGTGGGCAGCCTGAAAACGGCCCTCAACCCCTCACTCAGTCTGGCCACACCCCAATGGGGTGAGGGTCCACACTGGGGGTCTTGGCCAGCCTGCAAACAGCCATCAGTCCCTCACCCAGGCTGACCAGGCAAGCCAGCAGGTGGACATCCCCTGAGGGGTTCCAGACTACGAGAGGGTACAGGCTGGGCTGAGGGACATCCCGAGAGCACAAATTTTTGTGCACCGGGCCCCTAGTGTGTGTGTATATATATATATCCCTAATATGCAAATAGACTGAACAATGGAACAACCAAACAACCAGTCGCTATGATATGCACTGACCAACAAAGAAAATGTGAAAAAAGAAAACAAAATCTTGATAAGAGAATATCACCCTAAACACTGTTTACTCATGGAAGCAAAGTTGTGACAGAAAAGTATTCACAAATCATACATTGTGAAGCCTTCTATATCTGGCTTGTTTTAGTTAAAATAATGCTTCTGAGACTCATCCATGTTGATGCATGCATCTATTCTCTAAATTGCTGAATGTTAGTGTATGTTAGTGTATACATTATACCTCAATAAAATGGAATTTTTAAATAAACCACTAATGCATAGCAAAATACAAGTTATTTTCAGCAAATTTTTAAAAATATCCCTCTAACTTCAAAATGTACTCTAAATTCTCTTCAATAAAGGGGAAAAGCACAGAACTTAGTGTCAGAGGCCTGAAATTTATATCTAGGATTTGCCACCTAAGTCACTGAACCTCTCTCAGCATCAGTTTTTTTCCATCTGTAAAATGAAGCTTATTAATAGGGCAGTCCACATACTGGGAGATTTAGTGTGGATATGTGTAAAGCACATGGCATAATGTCTGGCATATAAGTTATAGCTCTTATTACAAAAAAACTGTTATTATTACCCTACCTGACCTAATACTAGCCTTCATTCTGCCCACCCAAATTGCAGTTAGTGTAGGTCATATTAGTGATCTAGATTACTGCTCCTCAAAATTTTAGTGAACAATGGAATCTCCTGGAAAACTGCTTAAAAAACGAACAACAAAAAATCCTTTACTTTTGGCAAGTTTCAAATTTACAGAAATATTGCAAAGATAGTACAGAGAGTTCCCATATACCCTGTCCACAATTTCCCCTACTATCTTATGTTGGTGTGGTGTATTTGTCATATTCAACGAATACTGATAATAATGTTGATATTTTATTCAGATTTCCTTAGTTCTTCCCTATTAAACTTTTTTCTGTCATAGGATTCCATTCAGAATACCACATATACATGGTGTAGCATATCCTGTAGCTTTCAAAACACAAGTTACTGAAACCCAGATATGCTAAAGAAAGGAGGTATGAGGTAGGGACCCAAAATTTACATTTCTAACAAATTCCCAAAGGTTGCTCATGGGCCATTAAAAAAAAAAACAACAATAAAAATAGCATTGATCTAGATTCTAGACTCTAGGCCTGTGCTGTTCAATACAGCAGCCATTAGCCAAATGTGGCTACTGAGCATTTGATGTGTGACCAATCCAAACCTGAGGTATTGTCAAGTACACATGAGATCTCAAAGACTTAGTTTGAAAAAAAGAATGTGTAAAAAAAATCATTAATAAGTTCATATTGATTACATGAGAAAATGATAACTTTATTTCACTTGGGGCTTTTTTTCCCCACTTTTATCATGTAGCTACTTAAATCTTCAAACTTACATAGACCGGCATTTATTTCTGTTGGATAGCAGTGATCTGTGTTCTGGGCAGAAGGGTAGCATGAGTTATCACCTAGGGACTTGTTAGAGTTCAGATGATTCCCATGCACATTAAAGTCTGAGAAGCATTTAGAGATGTCAGCATTTGGTAGTTCTGCTCCAAGAAAAAGCTTTAACACCCTAACAGGTTTGGCTCAGTAGATAGAGCATCGGCCTGTGGACTGAAAGGTCCCAGGCTCGATTCCGGTCAAGGGCATGTACCTTGGTTGTGGACACATCCCCAGTAGGAGGTGTGCAGGAGGCAGCTGATCGATGTTTCTCTCTCATCAATGTTTCTAACTCTCTACCCCTCTCCCTTCCCCTCTGTAAAAAATCAGTAAAATACATTTAAAACAAAAAAGTAGTTGTCTGTCAAGGGGCAAGGGGACCTGTAATACTTTCAACAATAAAAATAATTTAAAAAGAAAAGAAAAAGCTTTATCAACAGCAAAATGAAACTGCGGGACATTTACTAAGTCAATAAAGTCAATAAAAGTAATAGGAAAATAGCCAAATCACTGCAAAGCCATCCACAAAAGAGAATGTGGCACAATTAGACCAGTTAACAATTGAAGAAAAGAAAAACCACAAAGATAATGGCACAATTGGCTCCTCAAAATAGCATGATTTAAAAAGCAGGATTTGAAGTACAATAATGCCATGTGGTACCATCATACTTTTTCACATCTGATGCATTCCACAAAACAGTGCACATTTGCAATTTTTGCAATATATATCTAAAACTGTTATAAAAGTAAATCCACTTTCCTCTCCCACTACTTATAAAATTACTAGGGGCCTGGTGCACAAAAATTTGTGCACTCAGGGGGGTCCCTCAGCCCAGCCTGTGCCCTCTTGCAGTCTGGGACCCCTCAGGGAATGTCCACCTGCTGGCATGCCTGGCCAGCCTGAGGGGCTGATGGCTGTTTGCAGGCTGGCCAAGCCCCCCAGTGGGAACCCTCACCCATGGGGGTGTGGCCAGACTGGGTGAGGGGCTGAGGGCCGTTTTCAGGCTGCCCACAGCTCCCATTGACCCAACGTCCCAGTGAGGCTGGCTGGAATCAGGTTTCTGGGGTGTATTTATCTTCTATAATTGAAACTTTGTTGCCTTCAGCAGAGGCCTAGGCAGGCAACGAAGCCTCTTGTTTGCTTTAGCTCTATGGCTTCTATAATTGAAACATTGTTGCCTTGAGCAGAGTCCCAGCTGGCCTAGGCAGGCAGTTGCAATGGAAGCCTCCTGTTTGCTCTAGCTCCGTGGCTGCCAGCCTCTTGGCTGGGTTAATTTGCATACAGCCATTCTGATTGGCTAGGGGCGTGGCTTGGCTGGGGAACGTGGCTTAGGTATCTTGGAGTGATGATTAATTAGCATATTACTCTTTCATTAGATTAGATAAAGTCTGTTTTAGGCAGATTTGCCTTAAGCTTTTCCTAGTACCAATTTTCTCAGATAAGCATTTAATAATTTTACACATAGCTATATTCATTGTTTTGGTCAACTTAAAATTTTTATTAGCCTATATTCTTGGAAATGTCAACTACATAATTTAAAGTACTTAAATTTTTAAAGCCCACTTTCTAGCCACCTTTTACCAAAAGCACTCAACAGATAATTTCTAATTAACGGAAGCCAAGTGATTAACTACAAATAATATGTTTTTTTTCTACAGCATTTGGTATGATCACTTGAACCTTACAACAACTGGTTTAGTGAGTAAAAAAACTTAAAGTTACATGCCGTAGCACATTTGTCTCGGTGGGTAGAGGGTAACTGAAGGATCCCGGGTTCCTTCTGGTCAAAGGCATCAAAGGCAGGTAGTAACTGGATCCCCAACCCTGGCTGGAAGGCAACCAATGGATGTGTCTCTCTCACTTCGATGTCTCTCGTCTCTCCCCCTCCCTTCCACTCTCTCCAAAAAAAAAAAAAGGAAAATTATTCTCAGTTGAGGATTAGCCAAATCATTTTTTTTATTTATTTATTTATTTATTTATTTATTTATTTATGTAAAATATTGACTATACATGGACAACTACAGATGACATTAAGAGTCAGTGAATTAGTAATCTTCTCCAAGTACTATGATTAATATAGTACAAACAAGTCTATCAACAAAGACGGGCATATACGTACATACATACAAACACACACATACACAATCTGTTTCATTATTTTTTCCACAGAGAAACACCTCCAAAGCAGCGGAGCTACAAGCAACCATGGGTCACACATACGAGCCCAGCCTGTCTGGCTCTTGAGGCTGCATGATTTCGAGTCAAGTCTTTACAGCCTGATCTTAGGCTCTGGGCTCCCTAATTCATTCTCTGAAACGTTTCCAAGAGCATTTTTAAAACAAAGAGAAAGAAAAATACTGACAACAGCCGGACCACAAAAGGTACAGTAAGATGACCAACCCATTCTTTAATACACCCTGCTACAGATCAGGTAAAGACCACTGGATATGGACAAACAAATACACCTCCAGGCCACCATTTCCCAACCTTAAGTATGAAAGAGACATGACAAGGGACTAGGTACTTTCTGACAACCTTTCACTGCAACATTCAGTCTTCCAAGCTCTCGCCTTCAGAAATGAGTGGGAGAATATAAACCAAAACCCAAGTGACTCTTCATTCATGCTCCTTTCTCTGCAATAACCTCCCCTTAGCAATATGTGCATAAATGGTCAATAAAACTACTTCCATACGTCATTTTTACCCATAAAGCAATACCAGTGTTAACAGCCTTTATCCACAACACTTCACTTGGAATGACATTAGAACTTCCATAAAGGTATGCTTTAAACATTTTGCTTTTTTAGCCTTTGCAAACATATTTAAAACTGCTGCTGCAGCCAGAAGGAAAACATCACACATCTCTAAAACTGAAGGCCGTGCCAATTTCCCTGGATGTGGACATTTTTTCTCACAGGGTCTACAATAACTTAAGATACAACACATACAGGTCAGCTGATTCTCTTGGAAAGCAATCAAAGACCCTAAGATGGGAAAAGGTCAGCAAGCTTGTGCAGAGGATGTTTTAAATTCAAGGACTCTGAGAAGATACGTTCCAGAGAAGTTGGAAAATAGCAAATACGCATTCAGCAGTGGCGGGGCAACTCTAAAGACTGCAAAGATGCAAGTGCCCAGTGTAAGGTCAACAGTCCCCAGGTGGGCCTCAAGGGTGGGCGGAGGTTTAAACACCCTAAGCAGACAGCAGTCACCGGCAGGCGGCGAGAAAGGAGGGTGGCACCAGCCACCCTGTAACACACGCGCGCGCGCGCGTGCACACCAGCAGCACACACCCCGACACCCTCCTTCCTAGGGGCGGGGCGGGCGCTGCCCTCACACAGGAAGTCAGGAAACCCGGGGGTCAGAGGAGCAGGACTTCGAGCCATTCAAACCCACTCGCCCATGTCAGCCCGGGGGCTGCCAACAGCCCCTCTACCCCGTGCCCACTCCCGCGTCCCGACCCCTCAAGGCGGCGCTCCCGGCCTCACGTCGCGCGCACCTCGCCACCTACACGCCTCCCGCACACGCCTCCCCCCACCCCACCCCACCCCACAACACCGCGGCCCTCAGCGGGCGCAACTGCGACCCCGAAGCGTCTTTGTGCAGCGGCCCACCAACCTGCCCTCCGTCCGCGGGATCCGCGCCCACCATCTTACCGAAGACCCCGCGGCCTCGCGGAAGCAGCTTCCTCTTCGCCCAGCCCGGGGCTGCGGGACGCCGAAGCGAGCCTGAAGGGCTCTCACACGGCAGCGGCCGCCTCCGGCCGGGTCCCGCAGACTAGCCGCCGCGGGAGGTTAAGTTCCAGGGCACGTAGGAGCGCGCCGGCGCGGGGGCGGGGCGGTGGCTCACGTGACGGTGGGGGCGGGGCGGGTCACGTGACGACCCGGGCAGCGCGAGGGGAATAGGCCTCGGCTGATACTGGAGGGGGAAGCCGAGGGAGGGGTCGAGGGACCGAGGAGGGAGCGGCCGACTACGAGGGAGTGAGCACTTGGTAAACAGGGAGTGGGAAACGCTGAGAAACAGTCGTGGGGAAGGACGAACGAGAAACGGACCGAGCGCTAGGATGGCAGGAAAGGCAGTGGGGCGGTGGGCCCTGCGCGCTGCTGGGAGCTTCTTAGCACCTCGAGGTCAGTTGTTCAGGGGCCTCAAAATCCCCGGGGGTCTCGGAATTAGTGTCACGTGCTACCTCCAGTGGGACGGGTGGAACTCCGTACGCTCGGAGTCCATTGCGCGGCCGCTGCGGAGCTGTCCTGTGCCGGAGCAGAGTGCTGGCCTGCTGGTCACACTCAGCGCTCTGGAGGCCCCCGGGGAACCAGGAGCTGTGCTCCACGGGCAGTCGGCGGCTTCGGAGCAGCATGACACTCGCTCATTCATCATTCAGCCATTCACGGAGCCTGCTGTGTCCGTGCCTCACGGTGGCTGCAATGTCATTGCCTAAAGTCATTCCAGTTTGCAGTGTGGCAGTCCAGAATGCAGAAATCAGGCGTTAAAGGGTTTTCATGGTGATCCTGTGTAGAATTCTACTGGATTGAAAATCTAGAAAGAGACCTGGCTTCTGCCATTATCACTTCACCCTTTTCCACCTCAGCTATCAAAGGAGCGTGTTGACTGAACTCAAGGACTCCTTCTAGTTACAAAATTCAGTAACTGAAAAAACAACTGATAAGTACTGTATTAGGACTTCAGAAACAACTCATTCAATAACCAACTGCTATTATGGCACTGGGATGAGACTTTAAATTTTAATAATGTGGGTTAGGGGGAACAGTCAAGATATGATTCAAGAGCCACTCTCTGGAATTAGCTCTTTTCTGTTCTTCACCTCATACTTGAAGATGCCATTGTGTCTGGCTTTCTTATCACAAGCTGAAATTCCAATTGTTTTTTAAAAGCTGCAAAGAACTCCCTAAGATATTGGCAAGACTGTAAGAGCTCTACTTTACCACCTTCTTACAAAATTAAATATAATGGATAATATTAAATATAATATAATATTAAATATAAAGTTTTAGGATATTCTCCTGTCAGAAAGGAAAAATACTTCAAATAAGTCTGAGACCATACTATATAATTGTACTTGCTACCACCCTTTCCTTGGCATTGATGGTCTTTTCTGTCTCTGTTTCCAACCTGTTGCCTTTTCTATTCCCTTGTTCAACATATTGAGTATTGCTGTTGTTTGCTTCTGAAACTATTTTTTATAGAATCCCTGTGATCTCTTTCTAGAACCAAAACAAAGGCAGACTGTAAAAAGGAAACTGTGCCCTGATGGGAATGTGCTGGTAACCTTATCTTCCCCACTCTGAAAACCTGAATTAGACACCCTTGGTTTAAGCAACAGTTTGTATATACTTGTTGATCTTCCTGTAACCCTACTTCCTATTTCGTAACCTAATCTCAGATGATACCACAATGCCCACAGTATGCTGATCATTATCAACAGCAGATGGAGTCAAATAAAAAGAGCTGTCACCCAAGTGTGTTGTATTAAAAGGACCTGATGGAGAGCTGTACAATTACTAGTATAACAATTACTAGTATATGCAACATTGACTCTAGTTAGTTTTTAAATAACAGTGGCAGAATATGACTGGCCCCTGTGCTCAGGATCTCAGCAGTTCAATTTCAGGATATTGACATTCAACTGGCTTCTTACTAAGTATCAAAATGTACAATTCAAATGTAAGCTTCACAAAAGCAGATATTTTAGTTTGATTTGTGTATGAGAGAGAGGTTATATATTTCCCAAGTGCCTAAATGCACTTGGCATGCGGTAGGTACACAATAAATTTCTGTTGAGTGTATTTTTAGTGGACATGTAGTGCATAAATTGCTGAATAAACTTATCCTGCTTTCTTTCTAATTCTTTGATAGGTAGCCCATTTTTCTTTGTGCATTTCTAAATGAAAAAGAATAAAATTATGTCTGGCATCACTGCTTTGACTAGTCCATAAAGAAACAGGAATTTATCAGTATCTACCAAAATTTCAAATTCATATGTACTCTGAACCTCCAATTTCACTTCTAGTGATTTATCCCAACAGATATATTTTCACAAATGAGAAATTATAAGGTACTAGGGTCCTGCTGCATGAAATTCGTGCACTTGGGAGTGGTTTCCTCAGCCCAGCTGGGCCCTCACATATTGGGAGCCCTCAGGGATTGTCCTACTGACAGTTTAGGCCCACTCCCTGCTCCCCATGAGGAGCGGACTAAGCCACAGTCTGGCCTCCCTTTGTGGGTGGCGACCAGGCTAATAACGGGAAGCCACCAGCCCCATCACTCCGCTGCTACAGCCACTGCCAGTCACCACATCCATCGAAGTGTTTTCATTAACACAGACTCCAGTCCCTTCACCATGAAAAAATGACAACTTTCTTTAGGCATTTTCAAGATGTGTCTTTCATAGGATATGACTTTTTTTTTTATCCTCACCTGAGGATATGTTTCCATTGATTTTTAGAGAATATGGAAGAGAAGGGAAAGACAGAGAGAAACATCGAAGTAAGAAGAACACTTCGATTGGTTGCCTCTTGCATGAGCCCTGACATGGGCCCCAGCCAGGGAGGAGCCTGCAACCTAGGTACATGCCCTTAGTCAGAATTGAACCCACACCCTGCAGTTGGCTGGTTGAGGCATTATGCACTGAGCCAAACCAGCTAAAACAGGATATGACATTTCTTAGCTCTCCAGCAGTGGACCTTCATTTTTTTTTCTCCAGGAGTGTGGTGGAAAATCATAGATGCCTTTTTGTATTCTTATTACCCAAGTTACTAAGAATATTACCAGTGGCATACAAGGAGCTTAGCCAATGAGCATTAAGAAAAGGTGTTTCCAGAGAGAAACCAAGATGGTGACATAGGTGAATACTGGAATTGCTGCTGTACACAACCATTTTAAAACTACAACAAAAATAAAAAATGAACACCACCTAGACCCAAGGAAGGCTGGCTGAGTGGAAATTCTACCACTAGAAAGAGACTGAGGCAGAGGAGGTGCGGAAAAGTGCAGAGGTACAGAGGCATGCGCAAAGGGGATTGCAGAAAAGGCTGGCAGCATTTCGTGCTGGAGGGAGGCTCAAGCTCCCTACGGCTCTGAACTCCAGTTCCAGATGAATTCTGGGGACTCAGAATCATACAGGGAGGAGCTGGATTATCTGGCACCGGGAGGAACTCCAGACCAGCTTGAGACCCGGTGCCTCTTAGGGCAGGACTGAAAATCGGCCATAGCTGGTTGCTACGCCCTGTAGATTCCCCGAAACCCCACCCCACCCAAGCTGTGCGCAGAGGCTCTTGCATATAAAAGGCTGGGAAACCTCAGGCAGAAGCTAAAATAGCACCTCCTTAGAGTTCCAAGAGACTGTGCACCCAGTGGTCAGAGCGGGACCACCCAGTCTACATACAACTCCTCAGACTCATAAGAGACAAACTCAGGGGGCAGACTCAGTGGGCACCAAAGCCCCACTGAAACAAGTCTTACCCCATAACAGTGTCTCCAGCATAGAAGTTCTCCCACCATAGACACAGCTGACTCTCACAGCCAAGTGGCCTGGAGGTCAATTCCTCTCAGTGAAACCAACAACAATCAAAGATTAACTATAACAAGACTGTTCACAAAGCTGACAAAGCAGTGCACCAAGAGTATCCACCTCAGGTAATTGAGGAGACTGAACCACTGGGCCCTGTAGGACACCTAGCACAGAAAGCCATTCTGTCAATGCAGGGAAGCTGCCAAAATGCGGAGACAAAACAGGTCACAAATGACAGAAATGGAGGAAAGCAAACGACTGGATACAGAGTTCAAAACCACGGTTATAAGGCTTTTCAAGAATATTCTAGAGACTGCCAATAAATTTAGTGAGACCCTCGAGGATATGAAAAAGGACCAGCTAGAAATTAAGCATACACTGACTGAAATAAAGAATAATATACAGAGATCCAATGACAGCAAGATGGCGGCATAAGGTAAACACCATAAATGCAGCCGTGCACAACTATCTAAACTAATAAAAGCGAAATATTAAAATTAACTGTTTCTCCGAGACAGGGTAAGCCACGCCCACCAGCCAATCAGAGCGGCTGTATGCAAATTAGCCTAGCCAACATGGCGGCCGCCACTCACGGACCTGAGTAAACAGCCCTTTCCATTGCGGCAGGAGCGAAAGTGAAGCTGA
>PVJC01041005.1:0-15523 GCA_004026665.1 Murina feae | reverse complement strand
GGACTGCTCTGAGCCTCACATGCGGCTGGGGGCAGGTCCCCAGTGGTGACACACACACATACACACACACACACAAAAGGCACCTGGCAGACTGGGGCCATCATAAGACATCCACTGAGAGGTCCCAGACTGTGTGAGGGCACAGGCCGGGCTGAGGGACTCCCTCCACCCTGAGTGCACAAATTTTTGTGCACCGGGCCCCTAGTAGTATATAACTAGGATGTCTAGTTATGGGCAGCAGAGGCATTGTCCTCACTCTCTAAGCCAGGGTTCTCAACCTGTGGGTTGTGACCCCTTTGGTGGTCGAACGGCCCTTTCACAGGGGTCGCCTAAGACCATCCTGCATATCAGATTTTTACATTATAATTCATAACAGTAGCAACATTACAGTTATGAAGTAGCAACGAAAATAATTTTGTGGTTGGGTCACAGCATGAGGAACTGTATTTAAAGGGTTGAGAACCACTGCTCTAAGCTGTTCCCTTATGTCTACCTTTTTAAAGAAACTTCGAGCACAAAAATGTTCTCTAATGTTTCTACCACTTTTGGATGAGTTTGAGAACTCTCCTGGTTTTTAAAGAATTCCCAAGTTATAGTCTGCTACCCTCAGCTTATTCATTATCACTAAGCTCTCTACTTCCAGCTAACTAAAAAGCTCTGGTGAGCACACTGACATTTGCCTTCTGGGAAGATCTTGACTCTGTCAAGGTGCCATACTCAAGGGGTGAGGTCAGATCTACCAGAGGCCATACAGAGGGTGTTTTTGTTTTGTTTTGTTTTTTTTTTGCTTTGGTATCAAGATACTACCAATCACTCAATAAGATTAAGTCTATAGATTCTCAAGGTTTTTCCAATAAATCTACCTGAAACAGTTTATGAATAAGAGTTTAGACAATTATGAGTTTTTCCTTTTTCATTAATGAAGTAAGAGTAGCAGGATCCAAAGCATTACAATGCTGAATAGAAATGTATGAGGGAGAAAATGAGATTTCATAGGAAATAATTCTGCTTTATAAAAATGTGTATTTTTTGCTCTGACCCAAATGGCTCAGTTGTTTGAGCATTGACCTATGAATCAGGAAGTTGTGGTTCAATCTCTGGTCAGGCAGAACACATGCCTGAGTTGCATGTGGGTGGCATGTAGGAGGCAGCCCATCAATGATTCTATCTCATCATTGATGTTTCTCTCTATCCCCTCTCTTTTCCTCTCTGAAATCAGTAAAAATATATTTAAAAAACTAAAACTAAGAAATGTATATTTTCAATGAAAAAAAAACATGAAAAATGATTACAGTAAGTTTAAAGGAGACACTGAAGTCAAATTTGCAGGAGCTTTTGCTTATTTACCTGATTCAGCTATTATCTTTAGACAAAGTGGATAAGTTTTTGGCATGAGGTGAAGACAGAATATACAGTTAGCTATTGGACTATACTCTATGGTCATTTCTGCAACATTAATCGAGAATATTAAGGACTTGTCCAAAGCTCTCATGTGTGAATTGGCGGATATGTTCATGATGACTAGGTAAGCCCAAACCAGATGTTTAAAGAAAAATTTTATTCACATATGTTTTCAGGGAGGAGGATCACTTACCAAGGATTTGGTTAAGTTGTACAGTGTTTTGGGGATTTCAGAAACATAAGGCCTATGGCCTGTAAGAGTCAATAACATTAAGGAATTCCTTCAATTGCCTTTTCTATTGATCTGGGAAAGTTTTAAATGACTTGTAGTCAGTCAGCAACAAAAGGTCTGTCCCCTTGGGATATATTATGCTCTAGATAATAGACTTCCCTTAAGAAAACATTTAAATTCTCTTTGGAAATCGTATGCTCTTTCTAAACTTTAATTAAACTTTAAGTCGATATAGAGAATCAATCTTAGAATTTTCTTTATCATTAAAACAAAACTAATGATCATACATATATTGAATAAGAGGAGAATCACAGGGAAATGCAATGTTTCCTTAAGGCCTTGGCTGGGGACTAGTGAAGAGTGCTGAATTCCCTATACTCCTGGGGTATGTTTTGTTCTATGATTTTTGTTTTTATCCAGTAGAAGGTGCATATTGCCTCTATTGATCTGACTTTAAAAGGACACTAAAGAACGAAGCACAGAGATCTGCAGATTCAACTAATTCTAGTTTACAATGTAGTTCGGGGAAAGACTCTTCTACTGTTATGGCTCTCAGATTCTAAGTAAATGTATATCCTCGCTCCCTGTATTTTTGACAGGGAGGATTGGAGGACTGTGAGACTAGTAAAGGTATGTTGAGCACTTTCTCTATTTATTAGGGTTTTATTATTGGTTTTAGTCTCTTTTTACCTTCTTGTTTAAGAGCTAATTTATTAGTTTGAATAGAGGGTGACATGCGACACCAGCTACATAAACTGACTTAGACCCCAAAATCCAACCTATAGAATGTTTTTTCTAAGAAGTGAGCACTTCTCCAAAGTCTTTAATTTGGACTTATTTTAGACAGAAGGGTACTCATGAATCAGTGTCTAAAATAGCTATTATTTATTGTGAAAAGGGATGATCTTAGGAAGTTGAAGAAGACTGCCAGGAGAGGATTCAAACTGGCAATTCCATTTGCCACTAAAAGCCTCACAATTAAGTTAGTGGGTGTGTTCCCCAAAAGCAGAACTAAGTTTCCTTTTTTAAAGGTATGAGGTAGTAGGTTTGGACTGGGGCAGGGAGAATGTCTGAGGATTGTGACTACTAGAGATATCTACTACAATCAGAATAAATTGTTGACTCTGAGGGGGGTGATTGTATAACATTGCTTTAAAGTGATAATGCTGTGGCCATATCAAACTTTTTCAAAGTTGTCCTTTAAAAAAGACACTTTTACATACCATAAAATACTACTATGTATCGTGTACAGTTCGTTGGTTTCTTTTATTCATAGAAAAAATTATATGTATATCATCAAAATCTAGAACATTTTTAACATAATTACCACCAAAAAACATGTGTATATTAGATTTCATTCCAAATCCACACCCTCCCCAACACCAGGCAACTGCTAATTTATTTTAGGTTTCTATGGATTTGCTTATTCTGATAGTGATATTATATATAATATTTTATATATGATATTTGACATAATAATACTTGTAAGGTTTAATGGATAAACCCACTTTTTATTTCCATATATGATATTCTATTGTGTGTATATATCACATTGTTTAATCCAATCATCAGTTTATAGGCATTTAGGTTGCTTCTATTTATTTGCTATTATGAGTAATCCTGCTATCTACTTTTGCACACAAATAAATTTGTTTATGTGTATAGATTTTGCCTGGACATGTTTTTGTTTCTTTTGGATATAAATCTAAAAGTAGAATTGTTGGATCATTTGTAACATTATATTTAAGATTTTGAGTAACTGACAAACTGTTTTCCAAAGTTTACATTCAAACTAGGAAATAGTACGATGGTTTCAATTTCTCTCCACATTATTGCCAACACTTCTTATTTACTGTCATCCTTTCTAAGGCGCCTAGTGGATATAAAGTGACATCTTATGGTGGTTTTGATTTGCATTTTTGTACTAATGATAGTGAGCATCTGTTCCTGTGTGTAGTGGCCATTTGTATATTTTTTTGGGGGGGAAAATCTTCAAATGATTTGCCTATGTTTTAATTGGATTATTTATTCTTTTATTGTTTATCGGTAAGAGTTCTTTATCTTCTGGGAAAAAATATCCCTTGTTAGATATGTAATTTGCAAATGTATTTTTCTATCACGTGTGTTGTTTTTTCGCTTTCTTGATGATATATTTTAAAGCAGTTTTTAATTTTGATTAATTTCAATCTGTGTATTACTTGTGTTTTTTTTGGTATCTTATCAAAGAAAACATTACCTAACTCAAAGTCAGAAAGACTTTATTATATGTGTTTTTCCCCCTAGAAGTTTTATGCAGTTAGCTATCACACATAGGTCCATGATCCATTCCGAGGTAATTTTTGTGTGTGGAGTGAGAGAAAACAAGGTGCGAATTTGAACCCCATGGGGATATCTGTTTGATTCAGCATCATTTGTTAAATAGACCATTAACTCCTAATTGGAGTATCTTGGCATTCTGTTGAAAATCAACTGACCGTATATTTAGAGTTTCTACCTGAACTCTCTATTGTAATAATGTTATGTCTATGTCTATCCTTATGCCAGATAGCACTGTCTTTATTACTGAAACTTTGTAGTTTATTTTGAAGCCAAAAAGAATGAGTCCTCCAAATATATTCTTTTTAAAAAATGGTTATTCTAGGTCCTTTACATTTCCATATGAATTTTAGGTTTAACTTGCCATTTTGCTAAAAACAAAAAAAAAAGAAAAAGAAAAAAACCAGCTGGGATTTTTAATTTTAATTTTTCCTTTTTTTTTTTTTTTTTTTTTTTTTAGTTAGAGTTAGGGCTAGAGTTAGGGTTACTATTAGGGTTAGGGTAGGGCTAAGGTTAGGGTTAGAGCTAGAGCTAGGGCTACAGTTAGGGTTCCAGCTGGGATTTTAATAAGGATAATATTGGATCAATACATCAGTTTGGGTACTATTAGCATCTTAATAGTATTAAAGTATCTAAACCAGGTATATGGAATTACTTTTATTTGTTTAGATGTGTGTTTTGTGTTTTGTTTTGTTTTTTAGTTTCAATGATGTTTTATAAATTTTAGTATACAAGTATTGTACAAGTTTTTTGTTAAATTTATTCCTAGCATACATAAAGTTGGTTTTTTTTACTTGATTTTTTATCTTTATTGTTAACTAGAGGCCTGGTGCATGAAAATTCATGCACTTGGGGGATCCCTCAGCCCAGGATCCCTTGGGGGATGTCTCCTGCCAGCTTAGGCCCAATCCCATGGCTTGCAGTCAGACATCCCTATGGCTGCCCAGGAGCCCTCGGGGGATGTCTGACTGATAGCTTAGACCTGCTCACCACAAGAGTGGGCCTAAGCTGCAGTCAGACAGCCTTACTGCTGCTAAGGAGGCAGGAGAGGCTCCCACCACTGTCACTGTGCTCATAGCCATCAGCCCAGCTTGTGGATGAGCACAGTCCTCTCAGTGGGAGCACACTGACCACCAGGGAAGAATCTCCTGCATTAAACATCTGCCCCCTGGTGGTCAGTGTGTGTCATAGCAATCAGTCATTCCCAGTTGTTCCACCTCTAGGGTCAATTTGCATATTATCCTTTTATTATATTGGGTAGATGAAAACACAATGAATTTTTGTACTAAAGTTGCTATACTTGTATCTACTCTAATAAAAGAGTAATATGCAAATTAACCATCACTCCAAGGCATCTAAGCCATGCCCACCAGCCAAGCTATATCCATCAGCCAATCAGGGCGACTGTATGCAAATTAACCCATCAGAGATGGTGCTTAATTTGCATACATAGGAGAGTGAAGACTAAAGACAGCATAGAAGGAAGCTTAGTGCTGCAGAAGGGAGCCAAAGGGAATGGAGCTGAGGCAGCGGAGATAGTGAAGAAGGGAGGGAGAAGCGGGCAGGGGGGGATCCAAGGCAGCAGAGATGGGAGTTGAGGTGGCAGAGATGGGAGCCGAGGTGTCAGAGATGGGAACCAAGGTGGCAGAGATGGGAGAGAGCTAAGGTGGCAGAGATGGGAGTTGAGGAGGCAGAGACAGGAGCCGAGGTGGGCTTCGCTCCCTTCTCTGCTTTGCTCTGGCTCAGGAAGCCCTATTCTTACAGGAATCTTCCTGTAACAGGCTACTAGTATTCTAATAATTTTGGTTCCTTCATCATGATTTTCTATGAAAGATTATGTCATCTACAAATATAGTTTACTTTTTCCTTTTCAATATGGTTCTTTCCTAATTGCCCTAGCTAAAACTTCTAGTACTGTTGTTGAATAGAAGTCGTGAGAGAGGGGTTTTTTTTGCCTAGTTTCTAATTTTAAGTATAAAGCATTCAGCTTTTCACTAATAAGTGTGCTTTAAGTTACCACTTAAGAGTAGATATCCTTTACTGGTTTAAGTTTTTATTTGTTTATTTATTTTTTATTCATGAAAGGGTGTTGGATTTTGTGAAATGATTTTTCTGTCTATTGAGATGATCATGTGTTCTTTTGCCCTTTATTCTGTAAATATGGTATATTATATTGATTACTTTTTATGTGTTAAATGAACATTGCATGCCTAGAATAATTACCACTTGGTCATGGTGTATAATCCATTTTAATTGTTTCTGCATTCAATTTGCTAGCAATGTGTTGATTTTCATGACTACATTCATAAGTAATATTGCCCTATAGCTTTCTTGTGATGTGTTTATTTGTTTTTTGTTTTAATATAATAATGTCCTCATAGAATTGGTTTGGAAGTGTTCCCTCCTCTTCTATATTTTGAAGGAAATTGTGAGGTTTTGTTATTAATTCTTAAAATATTCCACCTGGCTCTGGCCCAGATGTTTAAAATTATTAATTGAATCATTTTGCATGTAATAAATATACTTAGATTTTCTGTTTCTTCTTAAGTCAGTGTTATTAGCTTGTCTCTATGTAGGAATTTAACCATTTCATCCTAATTATCTAACTTGTTAGCATACAATTAGTCATAGTGTTATTTTATTATTCTTTTTTATCTCTCTAAGAGTAGTAATAATGTTTCCTCTTTTATTCCTGACTTTAGAAATTTAATTTTCTCTCTTGTTTTCTTAGTCAATCTAGCTAAAAAGGTTTTTATTTTACTCTGAACTTTTCAAACATTTTATATTAAATTGATTCATTTTATTTTATTTTTTATATTTTAATTTAAATTTAATCTTTATTATTATTCACTTTCATTGAATTATATTTAACTTTCTCTTTGTTTTCTAATTCTTAAAAGCTGATTATTGATTTTACATTTTTATTAAGATTTCAATAAATATTTACAGTTATAAATGCCCTTATATGTACTTTTTTCTTTCTTATAGTTTTTATTTGTTTATTTTTTAAAAAATATATTTTTATTATTAAAAGTATTATAGATGTTCCCCCAATTTCCTCCATTATCCCCTTTTTTCCCACGCCAGCCCCATCCCTAGGCCCTCACTGCATTATTGACTGTCCATGGGCTATGCAAATATGCATATAAATTATGTGGCTAATCTTTTTCTCCCCTCTCCTGAAGTTCGTCAGTGTGTTACATGCTTCAATGTTTCTGGATCTATTTTGTGTTTACTTTGTTCGTTAGTTTCCAAATATAAGTGAGATCATGTAATACTTATCTTTCTCTGACTGGTTTATTTCACTTAGCATAATTCTCTTCAAGTCCCTCCATGCTGTCTCAAAGAGTAAGAGATTCTTTTTTTTCCACAGATGCATATTATACCATGTAGTAAATGTACCACATCCTTTTGATCCACTCATCTATTGATGGGCACAGGCTGTTTCCTGATCTTGGCCACTATGAACACAGGAGAGCATATATTCTTTCTGATTGGTGTTTCAGGTTTCTTAAGATACATTCCTAGAAGTGGGATCACTATGTTGAAGGACAGTTCCATTTTTAACTTTTTTAGGAAACTCCATATTGTTTCTTACAATGGCTGCACCAGTCTGCATTCCCACAAGCAGTGCGCTAGGGTTCCTTTTTCTCCACATTCTTGATAGCACTTGTCATGTACTGATTTGTTGATAGTAGCCATTCTAGCAGATGTGAAATGATAGCTCATTGTCATTTTAACTTACATTTCTCTGATGATTAGTGACATTGACACTTTTTTCTCTGTCTCTTGGGCATCGATATGCCCTCTTTGGAGAAGTTTCTATTTAGGTCTTTTGTTCATTTTTAAAAATTTGATTATTTGTCCTAGTACACTGCTAGTGGAAATGCAGACTGATGCAGTCACTGTGGAGAACAGTGTGGAGTTCCCTCAAATAATTAAAAATAGAACTCTCATTTGACCCAGTAATCCCACTTCTAGTAATATATCCCAAGAAACCAGAAACATCAATCAGAAAGGATATATGCACCCCTATGTTCATAACAACACAATTTACAATAGCTAAGACTTGGAAATAGCCTAAGTGCCCATCAGCAGATGAGTGGATTAAATAACTGGGGTACATATACACAATGGAATACTATGCTTCTTAAAAAAGAAGGAACTCTTACCATTTGCAATATCATGGATGGACCTGGAGAGCACTAGGCTAAGTGAAATAAGCCAATCAGAGAAAGGTAAATATCACATGACCTCACTCACTTTTGGTATAAAATGAACAACATAAACTGATGAACAAAAACAGATCCAGAGACAGAGAAGCATTGAACAGACCATCCAACCTCAGAGGGAAGGCAGGGGGAGGGAGGGAATTAAGAGATCAACCAAAGGATTTGTATGCACGCATATAAGCTAACCCATGGACACAGACCGTAGGGGGTTGAGTGCATGTGCTGGTTGTGGGAATGGCTGGGGAGAGATTAATGGGGGAAAAAGAGACATATGTATGTAATACTTTAAACAATAGAAAATTTAAATTTTAAAAAATGTTGATACTACCAAAAGCATTCTATAGATTTAATGCAATCCTTTGTAATATATTAATAGCATATTTCACAGATCTATAACAAATCCTCCAAAAATTTATATGGAATCAAAAAAGATCCTGAATAGCTGTTACAACCTTGATAAAGAATAACAAAATTTGAAGAATCACAATGCTAGATGTCCAGTTATACTACAAAGCCACTCTAATCAAAACAGCCTGGTACTGGAACAAGAACAGACATATATAGACCAATGGAACATGACAGAGACCCCAGAAATCAACCCAAACTATTATGCTCAGTTAATATTTTACAAAGGTGGCAAGAGCATACAATGGAGTAAAGACAGTTTTTTCAATGAATGATGCTGAGAAAATTGGACAGGCACATGCAAAAAAATAAAACTAGACTATCAACTTACACCATACACAGGAATAAACTCAAAATGGATAAAAGACTTAAATGTAAGTCAGAAAACCATGAAAATCCTAGAACCATACGCAGCAAAATCCTAGAACCATACGCAGCAAAATCTTGGATATCTGTCATAACAGAATATTTGCCAATACATCTCCTAAGGTAAGGGAAAGAAAAGAGAAAAATGAACAAATGGGACTACATCAAAATAAAAAGCTTCTGCACAGCCAAAGAAACCATCAACAAAATGAAAATGGATCCCACTGTATGGGAGGACATTTGTGAATGATACATCTGAAAAAGAGTTAATTTCCAAAATATATAAAGAAGTCATACAACTTAACAAAAAGAAGACAATCCAATTTAAAAAAAAAAATGGGCAAAGGACATAAATAGACACTTTTCCAAAGAGACAATACAGAAGGCAAAGAGACATGAAAAAAATGCTCAAAGTCACCCTAATCAGTTTGGCTTGGTGGATGGAGCTTCAGCCTGTGGACTGAAGGATCCCAGGTTTGATTCCGGTCAAGGGCATGTACCTCGGTTGTGGGCACATCCTCAGTAGGGGGTGTGCAGGAGGCAGCTGATTGATGTTTCTCTCTCATTGATGTTTCTAACTCTCTATCCCTTTCCCTTCCTCTCTGTAAAAAATCAATAAGATATATTTTTAAAAAAAATGCTCAGTCACTAATCATCAGAGAGATGCAAGTTAAGACCACAATGAGTTATCACCTTATGCCTGTCAAAATAGCTATCAGCAAGAAATCAACAAATAACAACTGCTCACTTCGATATGGAGAAAAGGGAACCCTAGTGCACTGTAATCAGAACAGGCTGGTACTGGCACAAGAAAAAAACAAAACAAAACAAAAAGCTGGTGAAAATTCAGACTGGTGCAGCCATAATGGAAAATAGTGTGGAGTTTCCTCAAAAAATTTAAAATGGTACCAGATTTGACCCAGTGGTTCCACTTCTAGAACTAGATCCTAAGACATCAGAAATACCAATCAGAAAGAATATATGCATCCACATGTTTATAGAAGCACAATTTACAATATCTATGACCTGGAAACAGTCCAGGTACCCATCAGCACATGAGTGGATAAAACAGCTGTGGTGCATTTACACAATGGATTACTATGCAGCTGTAAAAGAGCTCCTTCTGTTTGAGATAGCATGGAGGGATTGGGAGATTATTATACTAAGCAGAATAAGCCAGCCAGACGTATCATGTTGTCTCACTCTTATGTGGAATCTAGTGATGAAAATAAATTGGTAAACAAAAGAGATCCTGAGACATAGAAATATGGAACAATCTGATGAACCTCATAGGGAAGGGTTAGATGGTGAGTGGTGAGAGATTAACCAGAGAACCTGTATGCATATATGCATAGCCCACGGACCCAGACAATAGTGTGGCAAAGGCCTGGGAGGGGTGAGTGCTGGGTGGAGGGTACCAATGTGAAAAAAAATGGGGGATATCTGTAGTACTTTCAACAATAAAGATATTTTCTTTAATGGTAAATATTGACATTCTGATGTTGAGGTGTACAAAAGGGAAGGAATCTTTTTGGATAGTGGGACAATGGGAAGATTATTTTTCAAGGGAGAGCAAACTAGAAATCATTCAGACATGAGAGCTTGCATGTGATTCTCTACAGATTTGCTATTGGTTTTGGATAGAACAACCCTTTTGTATTTTGTTGATCCCATGTTTCAGACCATTTAGTTTATCTCCTACTACTCTAAATGCCAACAACATTGGTGGGGAGTGGCTGGTCCTCGGGCTGTATAAGGCTCACAAAATCATTTGGTTTGGCCCTGCCAGGCATTAGGGGTGAGTTAATTAAATGTTTGACCAAATATAGCAGGTTAATTTTTAATTTGATAATTGTGTGTGGCCCAAAAAGCTTGCTATAAATATCCAAATGGCCCTTGGCAGAAAAAAGGTTCCCTATCTCTGACCAAGACTGACCCCCTTCTCAGTCATTTTGCCTACCTAAAATACTCACACATTCATGTTGGAGAAACATACTTTTCAGGGTTAAGACCTTTGTTAAAGATTATATGGAAGATATTTACCAGCTTAAGTGGTAGTCTGGGACGAGTGAAATGTGAGTTCTAGAAGAATTTTCGTATTGGACTAATATATTACTTAAAACAAAAAATAAAATGAAAATCCCTTAAAACAAGGATTCAGGCTTTAGGCTAACTTTCTTTTAATCGAAGAATGATAATATGATACCCTGAATAATAAGAGTAGATATGAGTTGTAGTGAAAATTCTGTGAAGGTGGGTATCATGGGGAGAAAAAACACAAATCACAAATATTAAAAGAAAGACAGAGCTGTGGAGGTTGAGGTAGCATTGTTATATATCTTCCTGCCTTGGCTTGATTAGCTCAGTGGTTAGAGTGTTGGCCTTCACCCTGAAGGGTCATAGGTTTGCTTCTTGGTCAAGGGCATACTCCTAGGTTGCAGGCTCCATCCCTGGTCCAGGGGGAGCATGAAGCAGGCAGCCAGTCAATGTGTCTCTCTCACATCAATATTTCTCTTTATCCTCCCCTCCTCCCTTCCACTCTATCTACAAGCAATGGAAAAATAACCTTCAGTGAGGATTTAAAAAATTAATAAATAAAATATATATCTTCCCTGCTACAATATACAGTCTTCATGAGGGCAGGCAAATATTCTAATGTACTCACATTTGTATATCTAAGGAATACCAAAATGCCCTAAACATTGTAGGTGGTCAATTAATAACATGTTTAGTAAATGAATATGTGACAATTAAATATCTAAGCAATTAATAGATTTAAATCAATGGTGATACTTTATATGAATTATCCCATTTTTAAGGATTATTTTTTTGCAACTTAACTCCATCCTAATAAAATAAATTATTTTTATTTCCTTTCTTATTTTCTTCATTCTTGTTTTAGGAATGACATGGAATAATATGGAATGATATGGAAAAACTACATGTTATGCCAATTTACCTACTAGTGGCCTTTGGTATCTGATCTTTTGGTACTTGGATCAAATGTTGTTCTACTAGCTGCCTAGAGACATTTTCTGAAGTTCTAAGAAGTCACTCATGATGTTAAGGATATGTTCATTTTCTTTACTACTGAGTCCTGAAGCTTAGCTATTCAATTCAACTGTAATGGAAAAGCTACACAAAAGTCATACTTTATGATTTTTCATTTGTTTTTATTTATATAAATTGATTCACTGAGCCTTTCATAAATATGTGAGGAAAGAGATGGCAGAGAGCAAGAAGCTCAGAAGTAAAAAAGGAGACTTGAAGATAATTTAGTTGTCTAGTTAGTTGTGAATATATATCAGCCTTTTGAGCTTCTAAAATAGATATCTTTTTTAAAACTGATAATATAAAAACAATTTTATAATGTAGCAAGACAGCTGCTTGCTTTCAAATTAAATGCCACTCAGGACCTAGTTTGAAGAGAGGAGGCCTGTATAAGTGGTTCCCCTAGCACAGTTAAAGGTGTTATTTGGTCAAAAATAACTCTTATCCTATAACAAAGCTACCAAGTGATAATTTATGTATCTTGCTATTTCCAAATGGATTATAAAGAGTGGAAGTACAAAGAACATTTCATATTGAAAAATTAGCATGAAATAATTCTACATTATCTGGACTCATTAACATAGCAGTTGCTACTTATTTAGTGTAATTAATATTTGTTAACTTGTCATATAGCCAGGTATTCAGTATTTTATTTTATTTTCCATTTTGTTTACATTTCTTATACAGATGCTACCGAAATATGTTCTTAATTTAATTATTAGTATTATTTAAGTTACACATTTAATCTATATTATAGTTAATTTATATTCACTATGTAAACTGTCTATTTCATTACAAGGTGTCTGAAATATTTTATTTTAATTAATGTTTAACTTCTAAATCTGTCTATCTTTATTTCTCGTCCCATATTTCAATTTTCTCAGCCTGAAAAGACAATGCAGCAAGTTTATAAAAAGGATTCTTGTTGAAAATCTCAAGTAATTATAAATGAGCAGTCTAATTCAGTGATGTAACTGAATCTATAAAAAGGGAATTGCTTTACTACTATCCACAACTCATTGCAGGTTTGGGTGTACATATGAATTCAGAATTATACATGTTCATCAATCATTTATTCACTGTTGTGAAGTCATAATATTGGGATACTGCTATTTATTGTCTATCATATTTATCTATAAATCTAGAATCAGATTTACTTTTTAGCTCTGATCAGATGCAAAATCTGTTTCAAAATGAATCATGTTAGATGAAGACCTAACATACTGTCCTAGTAGCCTGGATATCTCATTTGAAAGAGCTATTGTGAAATGAACATCAAATTATTTCTTGCTTATACTTTTTATGCTTCTGATAAATGGCATGAAGGGAGTTTTCTCTTAGCAGCTAGATAGATTTTGGCATATTGTTGACACACAACAAAGGTATGTTAGCATATCTATAGTCAATATGATTGTTATTATGAGGCTGTTGAAAGTATTATAAAATCATAGGAAGCTGGAAATGTTTTTGAAGCTTATTTTGAAGTAGTTTACCTGAGAAAAGTATGCCAGAAAATATTTGATTAATTAGCTAATGAAAATATTCACTTTATGAATTTTATGTCATTTTGTGCATTTGGCTATTACAGAATATATAACAATTTAAGTATTCAGTTAATATTATAGTACATAACATTATCACATATAGTGATCCTAACCATCTTAATTTTTCTACAGTGTATGAATTATGGGTTTCTAAGAAAAAAATTTAGTCTCAGAACATCTAAATATGAACTTTTCTTTGGTCAAGAGAAATATGAGACATTTAAATACTTCAGGATGGTAAGTATTTTTTTCTTTGGTGGTACTATGCAATGTCATATATAAAGAACATATATCAATTATGAAAAATTGAAATATTAATTCATTTTTTAGTATTTTGGACATATTGCTTTTTATTTCTTAAGGTTTAGTAGGTTCAGAAAATATAATCCTTAAGCTTCGATGGAACTCTTTTAGGTGTGTTTTTCTCAATACAATGTACATTTTCATCCCATTTATTGCTCAATCAATTGTTAGGGTACACTCTGGAATATGTTTCCTTTGCTTAAACTTATATATTTTATTTACCCTTGAAAGGTGACTAAAGAGTATCTGTTTGAAGATATTCATGAAAATATAGCTAAATTATTCTTGGTATTCTGTTGTAGCAGAAACAGAGTTCAGTCTATTATTAGAGATTGATATCCATGTAATTATTTGCACATATCCTGTCTTCAGGCTGAGTTAGAGTGTTTTGGGTCCTCATATATTTCTTGCCCATGTTTGTGACTCTTTCAGTGCTTAGTACCAGAGAGGACTTCTTTTGGCATGAAGGAGAGTTCTTGTGTATATTCTTCCAAGATGAGTAAAACAGTTCTAGCTGGGGAATTACAGCCCTTCCTACTGCACAAACACAATCTACTGCCTATGATGAACTATGGGTCTACCTAGGGATGACCCCTGTTCTCTGGTGGCATATGCAATGTCTGGTGGAGAGGAGAAAAAAATGAGGCAAAGACCATGGACATTTAGGAATTGCTGGAAGATGCCATACTTTTAATTTTTTATAACAGCATTTTTTTTATATCAGGCTAAGACAAAAACATGGAAGTTCATTTTTTCCAATCGATCTGATGAAGCTTTACTCCTTCATTTGAGGGTAAAGCAATCAATAATAATAAAAACATAATATGCTAATTAGATCAGACATCCTTCTGGATGATCTTCTCGAGGAAGCGGAGCTGCGAGGGAAGCACGGGTCTCGGGTACCGGGGTACCTGCTGGCAGCTAGAGGGAAGCTTGGGTCCCAGATGCCAGAGGAAAGCTGGTGCCAGCAGCTGTGAGAAGGAAGGCCTACTCTTGCACGAATTTCATACATCAGGCCTCTAGTTATAAATATTAACTCCAGAGTAAGTCTGCCTTATACATTAGATTTAACACTTTTTAACTCTGCTCTCTTTGGCAAATTATTTACTCTTTGAGTACCAGTTTCTTAATATATAAACAAAGAGAATAATAACCACTATGCAATAATATAATTGATTTATTACATGTGTTATTTAAGATAGACTACTCAGTATCTGGCACATTGTTATTATTCAATAAATATGAATTATCACAGGACATGGCTGTTGCTTGAAGCTTGTACACTTCCAAAAGAAAAAGAATATCATGTACTAGTAAGTCACTTCTATTAATAAAATGAATACCGTACTTTCAAATCAATGTCAAAATGGAATCACAGCAAACTTAAAAAAAATACAAGAGAATATTTCAAACTCTTATTTAAATACTTTTCTAAAACAAAGAATATAGGGTAGTGAGGAAGAATTAAGATAGACTAAATATGAGTAAATATATATAATATCTATATACAACAAACTATAATCATGCATTTCACATGATTGTATTTATTTTGGCACTATTTTTTTCCTAACAGCAGAACAACTGGGAATGACTGGTCACTATGACATACACTGACCACCAGGGGGCAGACACTCAATGCAGGAGCTGCCCCTGGTGGTCAGTGCACTCCCACA